>WNYA01000554.1:25686-128769 GCA_019512145.1 Engystomops pustulosus | reverse complement strand
CACCGTATACTGAGGGGTCGCCAGCGGATCATGTATACTGAGGGGTCCCCAACGGATCATGTACACTGAGGGGTCACCGGCGGATCACGTACACGGAGGGGTCACGGGCAGATCATGTCTATATCTGAGCCATATGTAGATCCAGTACAATCTCCAGTATGAGGTCACTCTCCCGTCTTCTGCTCTCACTCCTCTTCCAGGCCAGGGCCGTCACTCCTCTGCTATCAGTCTACATGAGCCGGCTGCTCCGTGCTGAAGAGCAGGATAAACACAGCTGCAGCTCCACTTCCACAACATGAAAGGCCGAGTGTTTGTACTAAGTCTTAACCACACAGAACAATATCAACTCTACGTTTCCTTCTTGGTTAAAAGTTAATAAAGATCATACAGAGCGGTCCAGCGGCGCGCACGCCCCAGAGGTGACCGGGGGGAGGCCCATAAATCACCTACAAATAAAGGAGAGAAATGACAGCGGCTGCAACATCTCAGGCCCAAGTTCTGGATCCTCCGGGTTTCAGTATTAGAAACCTCATGAAAACCCCTCCACGTGTAATAGTCCTGTAACCCACCGGAAGGAGATCCCCGGCATCTACCCTAATGGACCCAGTATAATACAATCACCCACCAGAAGGAGATCCCTGGCATCTACCCTAATGGACCCTGTATAATACAATCACCCACCAGAAGGAGATCCCTGGCATCTACCCTAATGGACCCTGTATAATACAATCACCCACCAGAAGGAGATCCCCGGCATCTCCCCTAATGGACCCTGTATAATACAATCACCCACCAGAAGGCACTACACATTAACCATTACATCCCTAGAAAAACATCACTATACATCACCATACATCTCCAACATCCCTATACATCCCTATACATCACTACACATCACCATACATAACCATACATCACCATACATCCCTTATACATCACTATACATCACTGTCCTCCCAAAACTGACAACACGTCATCAATAATACAGGTAAAAGTATAAACTTTAGGGAAAAAAAGGTGCAAAACAAAACAAACAAAAAGAGTGGGCAAAACAAAGAAATGTATAATGACTGTGCTGAGAGCCTCCCCCATAATGGGAGCAGCAGCCAAAGCTTCAGTACATGTAATGAGCGAGCGCCGCGTCATAACAGCCACACATGAGGGCAGAATGTGATAGCACCCCCATCTCCAACACCCCGACACCTGCCCAGGACATGTGCACCCATCACATGACACATCTAGGACGTACAGGGAGACCAGTGATACTAGTACAGTGCTATAGGGAGACCAGTGATACTAGACCGTGCTAAGGGAGAATAGTGATACTAGGACAGTGCTATAGGAGGCGACTAGTGAACTAGTTACAGTGCTATAGGGAGACCCAGTGATACTAGTACAGTGCTATAGGGAGACCACGTGATACTAGTACAGTGCTTATAGGGAAGACCAGTGGACTAGTTGATACTAGTACAGTGCTATAGGGGACCCAGTGATAACTAGTACAGTGCTATAGGGAGACTAGTGATACTAGTAAATGCTATAAGGAGACCAGTGATTACTAGTACAGTGCTATAGGGCGATACTAGTGATACTAGTAACAGTGGCTTATAGGGAGACTAGTGATACTATGTACAGTGCTTGGAGACTAGTATACTAGTACAGTGCTATCAGGGGAGACCAATGATACTAGGTACAGTGTATAGGAGACCAGTGATACTATCACAGTGCTATAGGAGTGTCGAGTAACTCATGGAAGTACTATAGGGCTATGACTAGTGTACAGGTGCTATAGGGAGACCCAGTGATACTAGTACAGTGCTATAGGGCAGACTAGTGATACCTAGTACAGTGCTTATAGGGAACTAATGCAGTACTTAGACAGTGCAATATGGGAGACTAGTGATCTCGTACATGCTTGAGCTATGAGTAGGATAAGGGGACCAGTGATACTAGTACAGTGCTAATGGGTATGATCAACAGTGCATACTAGCACCAGTGTCTGATAGATGAGTGTATAGTAAACAGCTAGCTTGATGAAGTGCTGGAGTCTAAGTACAGTGCTATAGGGAGACGTGATAATAGTACAGGCTTATGGGGGAATAAGTGATACTAGTACAGTGCTATAGGGAGACCAGTGATAATAGTACAGTGCTATAGGGAGACAGTTTTGATCTAGTACGTGCTCTAGGGGACCAGTGAACTAGTACAGGTGCATAGGGAGACTGTGATACTAGTACACGTGCTATAGGGGAGATAGTGATACTGTACAGTGATATAGGGAGCCAGTGAATACTAGTACACGTTCTATAGGGAGACCAGTCGATACTAGCTACAGTCTATAGCGAGAGACCAGTGTGATACTAGTGACATTGCTAAGAGAGACCGGGTACTAGACAGTGCTTATAGGGAGACTAGTGATACTAGTACAGTGCTATAGGGAGATAGTGATACTAGTACAGTGCCTATAGGAGAAGTGATAATAGTACAGTGCTATAGGGAGAGACTAGTGATTACTAGTACCTGATATAGGGAGAACTAGTGAACTAGTTACAGTGCTATAGGGAGAACTAGTGATACTAGTACAGTTGCTATAGGGAGACTAGTGATACAGTTACAGTGCTATTTAGGGAGACCAGTGATACTAGTTTACAGCTGCTATAGGGAGACCAGTTGATATAGTACAGTGCTTATAGGGAGGAACTAGTGATACTAGTACAGTGCTATAGGGAGACCAGTGATACTAGTACAGGCTTATAGGGAGGATAGGTACTAGTACAGTGCTATAGGGAGACCAGTTTGATACTAGTACAGTGCTTTAGGCGGACAGTGATTACTAGTACAGTTGCTATAGGGAGGACCAGTGGATACTAGTACAGTGCTATAGGGAGACCAGTGAGACTAGGACAGTCTCTATAGGGAGACCAGTGTACTAGTACAGTGCATAGGGAGACTAGTGCTACTAGTTACAGTGCTATAGGGAGACCAGTGATACTAGTACAGTGCTATAGGGAGACTAGTGATATAGTACAGTGCTATAGGAGACCAGTGATACTAGTTACAGTTGCTATAGGGAGGACTATGAATAATAGTACAGGGCTATAGGGGACAAGTATGATACTTAGTACAGTGGCTTATAGGGAGGGACCAGTGATACTAGTACAGTGAATAGGGAGACCAGTGATACTAGTACAGTGCTTAGGGAGACCAGTTGATACTAGTACAGTGCGATAGGGCACTAGTGATACTAGTACAGTGCTATAGAGAGGACCAGTGATATAGTACAGTGCTATGGGAGACCAGTGATACAGTACAGTGCTATAGGGAGACAAGTGATCACTAGTACAGTGCATAGGGAGACCAGTGATACTAGACAGTGCTATAGGAGACCAGTCGATACTAGTACAGTGCTATGGGAGGACTAGTGATACTAGTAAGGGCTATCGGGAGACCAGTGATACTAGTACAGTGCTATAGGGAGACTAGTGATACTAGTACAGTGCTATAGGGAGACTAGTGATACTAGTACAGTGCTATAGGGAGACCAGTGATACTAGTACAGTGCTATAGGGAGACCAGTGATACTAGTACAGTGCTATAGGGAGACTAGTGATACTAGTACAGTGCTATAGGGAGACTAGTGATACTAGTACAGTGCTATAGGGAGACCAGTGATACTAGTACAGTGCTATAGGGAGACCAGTGATACTAGTATAATGGTATAGGGAGACTAGTGATACTAGTATAATGGTATAGACATACTATTCGGTGTTTGTGGAAAGAAATTATTAGAATCTACTGGAAATGGTCCGAGCAAAGGCAAAAAGGAAAGGGCAGCTACATAATTGATGGAATAATAATGATAACCTCTAGTTATATAGCGCTATCACATTCCATAGCGCAGTACAGACTCTGGGGAACATGTATAAATAAAATAAGACATTACAGAGTAATACCAGTCACAGGAAGGCTACAGAAGCTCAGATAAGGGATGGAGCTAAAGTCTCATTCAGTTATTTCCATACAATATAAAATGCTAAATCAAATCACAGACAAATAAAAATCTATCAGAATATTGTAAATAAGTAGACAGACAGACGCCCAGGGATGACAGGTCAGCTGTTCCCATCATGGCCCTGGACACCTCTACAAGTACTTACAATGTGCCCATGAAAACAAGACTAAGGACAGCCCAGGAACCATTATGGTAAGAACTTTCATCTGTGTTAAAGGGCCATTCTGATCGGGACATGTATATGGAATTTAATTCACCTGACATATACCGTATATTCTCGAGTATAAGCCGACCCAAGTATAAGCCGAGACCCCTAATTTTACCACCAAAAACTGGGAAAACCTATTGACTCGAGTATATGCCGAGGGTGTAGTATACAGCCTGCCCCCTCATGTATACAGCCAGCCTGCCCCCCTGTATGTTGAGCACATTTAAAAAAATAAACTTGGTTCTCACCTTCCGGCGATACTCAACCCCGATCCCCGGCGGTGGCTCTGGATCCCCGGCGGCGGCTGTCTTCTTTCTCCACTTGCCGTCCATGCGATCTCCCCGCCGGCGCTCACTGTGATGTGGCAGTGTCGCCGCTGATGACGTCACACCGTCGCATCATAGTGAGCGCCGGCGGGGCAATCGCATGGATGCGACTCCACCGGCAAAAGAAGTTAGAAGACAGCCACCACCGGGGATCGAGAGCCACCGCCGAGGATCGGGGGTGAGTATCGCCGGAAGGTGAGAATGTGCTGAACTTCGGGATCGGGAGCCGCCGGTTGACTCGTGTATAAGCCGAGGTGAGGTTTTTCAGCACATTTTTTGTATATACGGTATATAAAATTCTTCAATAGGATGTTATGTTATTTACAAAAATGTAAAGATAAGATGTGAAGATAATTACCCATAAATGCAGCCACATGATCCCTTAGAAACAGGATAGTTGTTCTTGGATACGACCACCTCTGCTGGAATAATTGCACAAAGAAAAATACTTTTTGCATATGAAATGGACTGATTACTGCAGGTCCTACAGTCTCCTGTGATTATTATTGCTGAATGCAGGTGGTCGGCCAAAGTCTATTAGTGCATGTATGGCCACTGGTGCCAAAGTGTGGAGGTGGTCGTATCCAAGGACAACAATCTCGTTTCGAAGCGACAACAAGGCAACATTTATGGGAAATTGTCACACAGGGACATTTTTTAGTGACATGCAATTGAAGTGCATGTATATCTATGGCAGATTAATTCAAATAAATGTGGAGATGGGAATAGCCATCGCGGTGATCTGTATTACAGGCATAGGACACAAAGCAAAGATTTTATTTCATATAGTGCAGCATTTTGTAAAATAATGAAGTGCAGATTTTTGCACCAGGTTTGTGTTTCTAGATAGAAAATAGTTGGTGTAGAGCTGGGTAAAATGAGCAGGACTTGTATAGTGGGTAGCAGTAAGCTACAATGCCAGGCACATAACACATAGCAATGAAGCTGTATAATAATAAACTTCAAGGCCTGTGATGCAAGTATCATCCTGCCCCTCTATGGGATGTTGATGGGGGACAGTTTGGGCTTGTAGTGAGGAGGGTTTATAGGTGGTTACCCAGATGATTCCTCCTGCAAGGTGGGTCATGTGAGGGTTAGCAGGCGGTGCTCATGTATTATGGCTATGCCCGGTTTTCCTTTGAAGCGGGGCAGAGTGTTTGTAGCGCATCTGTTCCCGCATTAGGAGAATTAGCGTCGTCAGATAAGACACAAGCTGTCATGTCACCAGGTGCTGCCGTCTTTTACTGTAACTTTCCACTCACTCCACCCTCTCCACCCCCAGCGGCACATCCATATAACAAGACCATGTAATTTATTGTATGTCTCCATATAATTGCACAGGCCGACCCGGAGACTCCACACATGATTGGGAAGTTTCCTGTGACTGAGAAGCAGCATTACATAAGGGACAAAGTGGGAAGAAGCAGCAAACCCATCCACTGACAGAACCTTGTGTATGACTGCACATTAGTTTGCATGGTCTCAGTTTATTCTCAGTTTTCCTTTCCTGATCCAGTCAAGGAGGCGGGAGAGCTCTTGGATCCATTTAAGCTGCCCTGCCTAAAATCCACCCCTCTGCACTCCCCTCTGATCCGCTCCCCCAGCCCCATATGACTACTAGCCCAGTACTCATGCGGTGCCCCTTTGGAGCCGTGCTGGGGCGAGCCACCCAGCCTCTGAAACAACAGAAACAAGGTGCATGGGCACAAATTGTAGCCAGTAGTGACGTGGGGCTGGGAGAGGTCCGGAGGGTAGTGTGCGGAGGTTCGGATTTTAGCAGCCCGCGCAGTGGTGAGGAGGAAGGGGGCTTGACTGGATCCAAGAGCTCTCCCATCCCATTGACTGGATCAGGAAAAGAAAACAGGGAAGCCACACTAGGACCACACTGTTAGTGGGTTTTGTTTGGTTTTGTGGTCTTGGTCAGAGGAGAGGACATTACCATGGACAGTCTGGGTCAGAGGAGAGGACATTACCATGGACAGTCTCGGTCAGAGGAGAGGACATTACCATGGACAGTCTGGGTCAGAGGAGAGGACTTTACCATGGACAGTCTGGGTCAGAGGAGAGGACATTACCATGGACAGTCTGGGTCAGAGGAGAGGACATTACCATGGATGCTCAGTGTTGTAGAGTTGGATGGGCAGTCTTGGTTAGCAGAGAAAAGCCTTCTTGGTCACATGATATAGAAGACTGGCTTACAAACACTGTGGGTTATGTATGAGCGTATGACAGTTCTCCCTGCCCCTCTGGAGCGTCGTATGCAGGTAGAGTACAGAGGGAAGTTCTGCAAAATAACATCAATGGTTGTAATATAGAAATGTGCTCCCTTACATCCGTTCCTCTCAGCCAGGTGCCTTCTCTTTCTTAGCTAAACTTTTCTTTTTCTCAAACATTCTACGTAACGAAGATGAATGGAAAACGCGGAGGTTTCATTAAGAAACTGTAAGACTTTGTATATGGAAGACTATTTCTACAATGACGTATCAGCTGACGCTTCTGTGGATATCTCCACTCGGGCAAATTCTCATCAGATGTGACTCACGCAGTTTCATTTCCTCTCATTTATCTCACGTAAAACCCATCAGTTTGTGCAAACAACATCTCCAGAAGTCAGGGCCATGACTTCCATCTTCCATGGACAACTCATCATTTCCTATGGGTCTTCTGTACAGATGAGTGAAACATAATTTCCTGAGGGAGAGGCCTAGATCAGTCCCAGTGATAGCGGAGCCTCAGTCCTGGTAATTACAAGCAGAGGTTTCATGTCATTACTCTATGGACTGGACTCTCTGTTATATTAGGATAGAGGCGGCTTCATATGTCATAACTAATGATGGAAGGTGATGAGAGGGTAATATACACTATCACCACACACATGCCACTTACTGCTATTTCTACTACTTGTGTGTGATATATCTGTATATATCATATAAATATTGATGTTGTTAGAGAACAGGAATAAGCCCCTAGTGATGTCACAGGCCAGAAATATGACCCCAGGGGACCCAGAGAAGCTACAATCCTGGAACAATGCCCCTGGTGATGTCACTGGCCAAGTACATTACCCCAGGTCATCCATAGAAGCTACAATCCTGGAATAATGCCCCTAGTGATGTCACTATCCAGGTACATGACCCCAGGTCACCTGTAGAAGCTACAACCCTGGAATAATGCCCCTAGTGATGTCACTAGCCAGGTACATGACCCCAGAGTCCCTGAAAGAAGCTACAACCCTGGGAGAAACGCCCCTAGTGATGTCACTAGCCAGGTACATGACCCCAGGTCACCTGTAGAAGCTACAACCCTGGAATAATGCCCCTAGTGATGTCACAGGCCAAGTACATGACCCCAGGTCACCCAGAGAAGCTACAATCCTGGAATAATGCCCCTAGTGATGTCACTATCCAGGTACATGACCCAAGGTCACCCATAGAAGCTACAATCCTGGAATAATGTCCCTAGTGATATCACAGGCCATGACTCCAGGTCACCCATAGAAGCTACAATCCTGTAATAATGCCCCGCATGATATCACTGGCCAAGTACATGACCACTGGTCACCCTGAGAAGCTACAATCCTGGCAATGTCCCTAGTAATGTCACAGGCCAAGTACAAGACCCCAGGTCAACCGGATAAGCTACAATCCTGGCAATGTCCCTAGTAATGTCACAGGCCAAGTACAAGACCCCAGGTCAAACGGATAAGCTACAATCCTGGCAATGTCCCTAGTGTTATCACAGGCCAGGTATACGTTAATTATAACGAACATGAAATAAAGTATTAAAACATATAAGCTACTAAAAATAGAAAATAGTAAAAGGTGTATAGGGATGAGGGATATTTGCGGAATCTAAGTAAGTAGATTTCCTATTATATCCTATTTATATTCTTATCCACAGCTGTATAAGGAGTATAACTGTGTTATGTAATGATAATTTGGCAATGCTACTTTAAGGATCATGTCCTCGTAGAGAGACTTGTAAAGAGTGACGGACACATCGCGGTCATCCAAACACATAACAGCACAGGGAACACCGGGAACCACCTAACAAAAAGGAGAGAGGAGAAAGATTCACCATCAGCACCTCAAGGTGTAGGACCAAGCACCCACATGACTAGTGGCACTGTCTCCATATAGGAGGTCTCCTTATAGGACAGACTAGAGAGAAGCCAGAAGGGCTACAGATGTTCCCCCAGCAGGGCCTAGTGCTAGAGAAACCCAAGGGTGTGTTGTATCAGCAAAGCTTCAAGTAACTTGAGCCATAAACTTTCTTGTTGGATCGCCTCGGCTGCCACCTTATTTCTACCACCGGTATATTGCACATCCATAGTTACACCATCCTACACAGAGCTTTACACTGCAGACTACAGACACCCGTGTGTTCACCCAGAGGCGACCATGACCCGAGAGCCACCTCTACCCCTTAAACCGCGAACACTGCTCATGGGACCCGCATATGAAGTCCATGTGTTGCCATCAGGTTGCGTGTGTATTAATGTATGTGGGGAAGGGAAGGTCCTGCACCCTAAGCCATGGGCACCCGGTACAGAGAGCAACAACATGTGTAGGGGCCTTACAATATCAGCAGTATACATGGTCACACCATTAGTAGAGGCCCCTGGTGACCCACACACCTACCAATCAATAGCAATCGGCTTTTAGAGAAACCAGTAAAAGCCGATCTTGCCACCATCTTCCCCCTATTTGGCTGACCCTCTTCTGAGTGACCCCGAATGACCTCCCAGTAAACAAAGGAAAACTCCAAACAACAAAGCGTGCAATACCCCAGGTGACCAAAGGATGGTGATAGCGAGCCGGCTGCCCTGCTGTGACTCTTACACTATCTTAGACATGTCAGGCATTGGAAATATTTTTGTGGCGTTTCGCTGCTATGTCAGTAATCACATGCGTGCCATGAAAATATGAAGGCTGCCCCCCGCTGGGAACATCACATACCTGTCCTCTTATTGTTTACCTATTTTTCTATGATAACAATTTCTTCTTATTCCTGGGGGCAAAAAAAATCACCTATAAACAGCAGCGATGTGCGAGTAGACGTCGTCCTCCTGGAAAGCCCCTTTATTCCCAGTCAGAAATCTCCCATAACTTACAATATTCTCCTTGTTGCTACTTGTCTGCAGAGAAATCAGAGGGAAACGTCTCCGGATTCTCCATTTTCTGCTATATTTCCCGGGTAGAAGCTTCACCAGGTCTGATCTGACCAGCGTCTACATGGCGTCTTCTACTGCTGATATGATGGTTGATGATGGGAGTGATGATGTCTATTAGAAGGGCGGCCTTCCTGCCTTGATAACTAGTGTTGAGGGTATCCATCCTGCACGGTCACACACGCACAGGTTTGCACGGAGTTGAGGACACTTCTCCATATGCACCTATCTGGCATGTAATGTTCCCTATGTCCTCCAATATCTATAACGCAAGCAGTAATAATTGGTGTAGTTGTTCTTCAGTTAGGGCCTGTGGTCTCATGGTGACCCGTGCACTTTGTCTTGATGAGGTCAGGATCTCAGGCACCACGATGTGACACTTCCACATGAACAGCTGCTGCAGAAGATCTGACACACTCCCATTACACAGATATAACAGCGCAGCCTCCCTGACTGTATACTTATGGGTATAACACTTTCCTCCCAGCAGGCAAAACCATCCAATATCTAGCCCCAATGTGATGCTGTGCCAAGACAGACTGTACAGCATATCATCAGACAAGACAGAGTCTGATCAGAGCAGCCAGGAGCCTGTATTGTCTCTTACACTGCACAGGTAAATGTTATAGGGATGGGAACAATTCCAGGGGAGCTGGGACAATATCCTGCAGCTTGTACACCCTAGATACTGGTAGGGTGATAATATCTGTGCATGCAGGAGAATTCTCTGTGCTCAGCGTCCGGATGTGGCAATGACCTGATTATCTGTGACACCCATACACAGGGTGACCCGGGATACTGCCCCTCCACATAAGTGTTTCCTCTATGTCCACACGTCCGTCACACACAACATGTTTCCTTGGAAATGTGCCTCATGTATCCGGGATCTCTCCCCTCATTCCTAGACGTCGAGAGAGAGAGCGAAAGAGGGATAATATATTGCCATCATCACATTTTTGACAAATGTTTTATGAAATTTGGGACTATATCCATGAAAAACAATATATTAGAAGCCGGACCTACTCATCATCACGTCCTCACGTCTCAGTCTGTACTTTCCCATTTTGCAACATAAAGGTAAAACTATTACTAAAAACATTCACCCCCTTCTCCCGCGGCTCCGATTGCTGCCATCTGCAGAGTCCCAGCCGGATATTGTACCAGACCCATCACTGCAGACGGGATTTCTTCTATGTCCGCTGGGTTCAACGTAACTATAGGTTTATTCACACAGCTGAGGGTCTGTTACTGTGTACAAACTATACAATCTTATAAGGGTCTAGTCCTGCGCTGGAGGCACAGATTGGTACCCGTCCAGATCACTAGAAATCTTTTAATAGAACATTATTTGCATGATAACATTCCTTCTTCCGCATGAAATAAAACCTGGTCCTAAGTGAAAGTGTTGACAAATCAGTGGAGTTTCACAATGCGCAGAAGCGGCTGCGAGCTCCATTACTGGGAACACTTGTACTCATTAACTATAAGTCGTAGGAGCGCCGCACCACCCCAGGAACTGCAGGAAGATTCTTACCCAACACTCTGAAGCCTCAGCATATTTGTAGGAGGTGAATAAACTTTACTTTTACTCTGATGCAACAAGAAAAGCAAAGAAATGTGTCGATGAGGGTTAAACCCCAAACATTTCTGTGGTGTCCAATGCGAGTCAAGCAGAGGGCAGTGCGCAGAAAATAATAATATTACCCAAAGTACACACAGGCGAAGATTTATTATTACTGTCCTAAATTAGGACAAAACCGGAGCAGACAGGCCGAGACTGCTGCCCAGTCATCGCTGTGGTGGACGCCGGGCGATGCATTTGGCTCTTCTTGACCAATTTGCTGGATCCTTTTCCTTACGTGAGGTTAAAACCTCTGAGCACCTGAATATAAGGGCACAGCAGGAATATACAGTACCCTATATACTATGTGGTGCAGAGGAGGAACCAGGGCTGCGGAGTAATACGCCAGACCCCAGAGACAAACTCTGACTCCTCAATTTCTCTAATTCCCACTCCACCAAAATGGTCATCATCTACTATGACTCCACCCTCCTGCTTTCCTGGTCATCTACTATGACTCCACCCTCCTGCTTTCCTGATCAGCTACTAGTTCTAAGATGAAAGCATCTCAATCCTCTGATCTGTAGCAGAGGAGATTCACTACTGAGCATGTACATAATGTGCAGCATACTCATCTCAACTAGAAGAGGATGCACAAACCACACCCAGTAGTGGATTATAATATAGGCGGTTTGGGCAGAAGCCCAGTCCTTATTTGAAGGTCCTCAAATATCCTGCAACCACATATTGAAAGCAGCAGAAGGGACACATCCTCCATTCTCCGAGAAGCTGATTCTAGCACCAGATGTATTCATAGTATTCATACATTCATACAGCACAGGGCCACTGGCAGCTCTACTCCACCACTGCCCGCGCCACATACAGGCTGAGCAGTTGCAGGCCACACCTTGCTGACAGTGTCCAATGATTTTGATCAGTCTGTTTTGGGGGTCTCCATTAAGAGACTGCAGTAGCTGAAGGGAGTCCGAACTGAAGAAGAATCAAATCAATATATTCAACATTCAGAGTCACCTTCTAATATAATAGAAATGTCGCCTCCTGCAACACTGACGTCAAATAATAAAATCGCACGCGGAGGACGTGCGGCTCACGCGGAGGACGTGCGGCTCATGCGGAGGACGTGCGGCTCATGCGGAGGACGTGCGGTTCTGTAGCCGGTAGAAAGATAGGACATGTCCTATCTTTCGCTGTTATACAGCGCTGTGCACTGTATATTCCTATAGAGAGGGGCTCCTCTCCACAGCGCCGATGTATGCCCGCCGTACTACGGTACAGCAAACATACATATTGTGAATGTAGCCTTATAGAGTACATGGAACACACAGCACACAATGAGCCACATGTACTAACTATATAACGTGTAATCCATGTAATATACACACATGACATGGATCACACATGTTATATAGTACATGTAATATACACACATGACATGGATCACACATGTTATATAGCTGCCCCTCCTGTATATCTGCACAGAACGGGGACTGCAGAGGAGGGTGTCCCGCTACTACATGCCATAATCACTGCTAGACTCTTACCACTAGTAATCAGAGCAGCCGCTGCCCCTCCTGTATATCTGCACAGAACGGGGGAATCTGTGTGCGCTATATAAATAAAGGAATTATTATTATTGTATATTACAGGTATATGAATGACCCCATGCCAAGCAGTGACGGCAGGTGACGAGTCATTTTTTCCGAGGAGTGTCCTGCCTCTTACATCATGGTAATGTGATACAATGTATGAACCCACAGGAGAGGAATCCAATGCCAAGGACTGAAAGTATGAAAATTACTAGTGACAGGGAGCAGCGGGAGTGTCCGTAGATACTGGGAAGAAGGAAGCCGCCTGGACTCCAACCTGGAGACAGGAATGTAGAGAATGTAATCAATACTAAAAATAAGGGAACAGGGAACCTGCCAGAAGCCTCCTGCGTCAGCAGCCCACGAATGGCGCAGCGCTCCAGGGTGATGGCGAGCACAGCGCTATCCGGTGGAGATGCCCAATCCTGGCTCACAATACAACTGGAGGATATTCATGCCCTGGATGAAATACTGGAGGCCATGGAGGAGCCGCGGCCGTATACAGCCTGTAATAAGGAACAACCCTGGAGAGAACCTACCTAATGCATGTCCCATACTGGTACAACTTTAATTCAGAGAAGAGGGCAGGGGTTGTGGATCAGCTTAATACAGAGAGCAAAGAGCACAGCAGTGAGAGGACACCCCCAGAAGTACTTGGACAAGGCACAATCATAGAGTATAAGTCCATATTCCACAGTCCTGCTGCCAATAACAACTTACACAAAGGTCTGATTATACATCTCTCCAGGGAGAATATCTAGCACAGAGCACAGCAGTGTGAGGTATGATTATACAGCTCTCCAGGGACAATACTGGCTGCAGAGAGCACAGAGCACAGCAGTGTGAGGTATGATTACACATCTCCCCAGGGACAATACCTCCCACTGCTGCAGAGAGCCAGAGCACAGCGTGAGATCTGATTATCATGTCTCCAAGCAAGTACATACACTGGCTGGCGAGAGCACAATAGCAGCATTGTAGAGGGGTCTGATTTACACATCTCTCCATGGACAGTACATAACACTGGCTGCAGAGAGCACAGAGCACAGCAGTGTGAGGTCTGATTACACATCTCTCCAGGGATTATACATAACACTGACTGCAGAGAGCACAGAGCACAGCAGTGTGAGGAATGATTACACATCTCCCCAGGGACAATACATAACACTGACTGCAGAGAGCACAGAGCACAGCAGTGCGAGGTCTGATTACACATCTCTCCAGGGACAATACATAACACTGGCTGCAGAGAGCACAGAGCACAGCAGTGTAAGGACATGTCCACAGTGCTCTTGGTGAAGCAACAATCCTAGAATATAAATCTATATATATCTATAATATAAATATAAGTCGTGCTGTTACTAACATACACAAAGATATGACTGCACAGTCTGTATGGTGACATGTAAGGACAGGATTGTATTTGAGGTGTACATATGAAACTAGAGGCTCACTGGTAACTCCCTCCTCTGCACCCCAATATTTTCAGTGCTGTATGAGGTTGTTAGCAGACGTAACCTAGTGAACATTGTAAGAACCGCACAGGGTGCGACTCCCATCATCCACCATCTATTATTATAAGCTATTACCTAATGCATAGTATTACCCGGCAATGTACATATAATGATAGGAGACAGTGTGGGAATCCTGACGCATCTGCTAATCATCAGACCCATGTTACCGTGTATTATACCCCAGACTGACACTAATCGGGAAGTATCACATGTGTAGAATCCAAACAATACAAACATAACAATGTCACTGCCACAGATTACCCATAATACTTACAAATATAATAACAATAACACCAGTCACGCTCCAATCATGGGATGCCAGGAAACAAGCTAATGTGTTATCTGTGGTGTTACATGGGACTGCAGGACACATCTACTACATGATCTGTACTCAGAGATATCACTGTGTTATCTGTGGTGTTACATAGGACTGCAGGACACATCTACTACATGATCTGTACTCAGAGATATCACTGTGTTATCTGTGGTGTTACATAGGACTGCAGGTCACATCTACTACATGATCTGTACTCAGAGATATCACTGTGTTATCTGTGGTGTTACATAGGACTGCAGGACACATCTACTACATGATCTGTACTCAGAGCTATCACTGTGTTATCTGTGGTGTTACATAGGACTGCAGGACACATCTACTACATGATCTGTACTCAGAGCTATCACTGTGTTATCTGTGGTGTTACATAGGACTGCAGGTTGGAGTAATTCTGGAGAACTCTGATATCGCTGGTATCTTATTTGCTCTGTGACTTTCTGTTTGCCTTGTTTCTGGTCTTGTGTATTTTGGCTTCTTCTTATCTTCTTATCGTGGATTATTTAGCAGTTATTCAGAGTTAAGCAGAAGTGTTGGATGATAATAAATGTAGTAATAAAGTTATGATTCTCCATGAGATAACATTGATATAATTCTCTAGGAATCTCATTATTCCGGTTATAAACAACATGTGGTCCTGGGCGGTATCAAGATAAAAATGTCACATGAACACCAGCAGGGGTGTAACTAGGAGAACTGGGGCCCCCCCTTCCCCATCAAAAATATTTACAAATTGGTACAGACTAGAGAGGAGCGAGCACTAAAATGCTCGGGTGCTCGTTATTCGAGACAAACTTTTCCCGATGCTCGAGTGCTCGTCTCGAATAACGAGCCCCATTGAAGTCAATGGGAGACTCGAGCATTTTTCAAGGGGACCAAGGCTCTGCACAGGGAAGCTTGGCCAAACACCTGGGAACCTCAGAAAAGGATGGAAACACCACGGAAATGGACAGGAAACAGCAGGGGCAGCATGGTGCTCGGTCAAGAGCTTCTGCTGTTCCCTGCTGTGCTCCGCTCAGGCATCTCTCTGTCCTGCTGGGCTCCGCTCAAGAGCTATATGCTGTCCCGCGGTGTCGATCAAGAGATATCTGCTGTCCCTGTGTGCTAAAAAGAGATATCTGCTGTCCTGCGGGGTCTGCTTCTGGGGATCTGGGGATACCCGTCTCCAGTAAAGGCCTTGTCTCCTCTGGTGATTAAACTTCATAACTGAAATTATCCATAGCATTACTTGGGCTTCTTTGCTTGACCCTCCCAGGACCAGTGGCCCGTTTTTATGGACTTGTGCACAGAACTGAACCACATATTCCAGATGAGGCTGAACCAGCAGGGACACTTGGATAACATTGAAGACATAATTATACAATGTGTATCCGATTGTAAGGTAATGTAAATGAATGGAGACACCACTAGTACACACACGATGGGAGTGATGCTCCACGCAGGTCCTCCAGGCGGCGTGTCTATAGGTTTTTTATTGAATAGAATTTGAGTTTAACTGGATGTGTCCCATCAGCGCCTCTGGGCAGAGCTGGCCCGCGCTGTACTGATTTCTTCCATGGTTCTATATGGGCAGAATCTGCTCTGAGGTATACACACGTGAGAAGGTCACTATAGAGAGGGATCTGGCCATATGTACATTGGGTGCTACGGACACACCCCCCCCCCACCCCACGACACCACGACCTCACCACCCCCACACCCACCTTCCCACTCCAGGTCGATGATTCGATTGTGAGCCCCTTGGGGATCAGAGACGGCTCTGGCAATCTCTGTGCGGGCTGCGGAATCTGGGGCTAATAAATAAAGGCCATTAGCTATATTGGTATATAACAGTATATGAAGGGGACCCATGCCAAGCAGTGACGGCAGCGGAGTGAACGAGTCATTTTTCCGAGGAGTTGTCCTGCCTCTAAGACATGGTAATGTGATACATCTATGAACCACAGGAGAGGAACCAATGCAAGGATGAAAGTATGAAAATGACTCGTGACGAGGGAAAGTGAGCAGCGGGAGGGTCCGTCGATACTGGGAAGAGGAGCGCCTGAGAATCCCAACCTGAGACAGGATGTAGAGAATGTAATCAATACTAAAAAATAAGGGAACGGGAACCTGCCAGAAGCCTACTGTGTCAGCAGCCCACGAGTGGTGCAGTGCTCACCAGGTTGAGGCGAGCACAGCGCTATCCGGTGGACGATGGCCCAAGACTGGCGTTTTGCACAATACAACTGGCAGGATATTCATGTACGGATGAAATACTGGAGGGCCATGAGGGCCGCGGGCCATTACCCGGCTTGTACTGTAATAAAGGAACAACCCTAGAGAGATACCTACCAATGCATTGTCCATACTGGTACAACTTTTTAATTCAGAGAAGAGGGCAGGTGTTGGGGATCAGCGAATACAAGAGAGCAAAAGAGCCAAGTCAGTGAGAGGACACCCCCAGAGTAGTACTGGGACAAGGCACATCATAGAGTATAAGTCCATATCCCAGCTCCTGTGCCAATAACAACTACACAAAGGTCTGATTCATAACATACTCAGGAAGAATATTCTAGCACAGAGAGCACAGCAGTGTGAGGTATGATTATAACAGTCTCATGGACAATACTGTGGCAGAGTAGCACAGAGACAGCAGTGTGAGTATGATTAACATCCTCCCCAGGGGACAATACAAACATGGACTGCCGAGAGCCAGAGCACAAGCAGTGTGAGGTCAGATTATACACTTCAGGGACAATACTGGCTGCAGAGAGCACAGAGAACAGCCGTGTGGGTATGAAAAATTACACATCTCCCCAGGGGACAATACATAACAGGCTGCGCAGAGAGAACAGAGCACACAGTGAGGTCTGCTTAACACATCTCTCCAGGGACAATACATTAACACGGCTGCAGATGAGCAACAGAGCACAGCACAGTGTGAGGTTGATTACACATCTCTCCAGGGAATAATAACACTGGCATGCACAGAGACAGCCGTGTGAGGTGCTGATTACACACTCTCTCCCGGGACAATTACATAAACACTGGTGCCAGAGAGTAACAGAAGCACAGCAGACTTTGTTGAGTTGATTACACATCTCTCAGGGACAATACTAACACAGGCTGGCCAGAGAGCACAGAGCACAGCAGGTGAGGTCTGATCCCCATCTCTCCAGGGATAATACATAACATGGCTGCAAGAGCACAGAGCCACTAGCAGTGTGAGGTCTGATAAAGCATCACTCCCGGTGGTAATACCTCCACAACCTGCGACTTGCAGAGACAAGGAGCCAGCAGTGTAAGGGACAGGTCCCACCGTGTCCTGGTGAAGACAACAACAGCCTGATTAAACTATATATCACAGTCGTGCTGTACAACTACCCACACGCACACAGACGCACAGTCTGTATGGTGGACATGTAAGGACAGGATCTGTTATTTGAGGTGTACATATTGAAAATAGAGGCTCATGGTAACTCCCTCCTCTGCACCCCACTAATTCATGTGCGGTATGAGGTTGTAGCAGACGTAACCCAGTGAGCATAGTAGGAACGCACAGGTGAGACTCCCATCATCCACCATCTCTATTATAAGCTATTACCTAATGCATAGTATTACCCGGCAATGTAAATAATTAATGAGGAGAGGAGACAGTGTGGAATCCTGACAGCAGATGCTAATCATCAGACCCAGGTTACCGGGTATTATACCCGAATGAACTAATCGGGAGTAGAATCACAGTGTCGAATAAAACAATACAAAACATAAATTGTCACTTGCCAAGATTTACCAATAAATACATACAAATATAATAACAATTAACACCAGTCACGCTTCAATCATGGGATGACAGAAAGAGGCCATCCCTGATAGCTAATGTGTTATCGGTGGTGTTACATGAGATGAAGGGCCACATCTACTACATGATCTGTCTCAGATATCCACTGTCGTTATCTGTGGTGTACATGAGGACTGCAGGACAACATTACTAATGATCTGACTCAGAGAGATATCACTGGGTTATCTGTGGTGTTACATAGGGATGCAAGGACAAATAATACTGACATGATTGTACTCAGAGATATCACCGGTTATCTGTGGTGTTACCAGGGGGATGCAGGACATCATCTACTACATGATCTGTACTCAGAAGGATATCAATGTGTTATATGTGGTGTTAATAGGACTGCAGGGACACATCTACTACATGATCGTAATAGAGATATCACTGTGTTATCTGTGGTGGTACATAGGACTGCAGGACACATCTATACATGATCTGTCCTCGAGATATCAACCTGTGTGTTATCTGTGGTTACATGGGACTGCAGGACACATCTACTACATGATCGTGTACTCAGAGATATCACTGTGTGATCTGTGAGTTGTTAATGAGACTGCAGGCAAATCTAAACATGAATCTGTTCTCAGAATCACTGTGTTTATCTTTGGTGTTACATGAGACGCAGGACACATTACTTACCTGATCGTCTCAGAGATATCACTTGTTATATGTGGTGTTACATGGAACTGCAGGACAACATCTACTAAGAACGTACTCAGAGACATCACGGTGTATCTTGTGTTACATGAGACGCAGGACACACTCTACTACATGATTTTTTTCGTCTCAGCGCGACTCCACTGTTGTTATCTGTGGTGTTACATGGAATGCATGGACACATCTACATACTGATCTTACGCAGTTAGATCTCCACTGTGTTGATCGTGGTGTTAATAGGACTGCAGGGAAACATATACTACAGATTGTACAGAGATATACACTGTGTTATCTGTGGTTGCACATCGGGACTGCAGGACACGATTCTACTATCATGATCTGTACTCAGCGATATCACTGTGTTATCTGTGGTGTTAACATAGGACTGCAGTCCCACATTAATACATGATCTGTCCTCAGAGATATCACATGTGTTACTGGGGGTTAACATGCAGACGTGCAGGACACATTATACATGATCTGTACTCAGAGATATCACTGTGGATCTGTGGTTGTAATGGGCTGCAGGACACATACTGCCTGTCTTGTATCAGAGATATCACTGTGTATCGTGTGTCGGTGTTACATAGGATGCAGGACCCCTCTTAACTACATGATCTGTACTCAGAGATATAATCTGTGGAGCTGCTGGTGTTAATGAGACTGCAGGACACATCTATCTACAGGATCTGTACTCAGAGATATCCTGTGTTATTGTGCGCTGTTAATAAGGACTGCAGGACAATCTACTACATGATCTGTACCAGCAGAATCACTGGTATCTGTGGTGTTACATGAGGACGCAGGGACACATCTACATAAATGATCTGTACGCAGAGATATCACTGTGTTAATGTGGTTTTTCCATGGGGGCGCAGGACACATCACTTACATTGACTTGTACTCAGAGATATCACTGTGTTATCTGTGGGGTTACAGGGGACTGCCAGGACACATCTACTTACATGATTGTACTCAGAGATCATCACTGTGTTATCTGTGGTAATAGGACTGCAGGTATCACATCTACTACATGATCTGTACTCAGAGAATATCACTGTGTTATCTGTGGTCGGTTACATCGGACCTGCAGGACAAATCATACTGATCTGTACTTCGAGATATCATGTGTTATCGTGGGTTACATAGGACTGGCAGGGACACATTAATAAATGATCTGTAGCTCAGAGATTATCAATGTGTATCTGTGGTGTTAAGAGGATCTGCAGGACACATCTACTACATGATCTGCTCAGGATATCACTGTGTTTCTGTGGTGTTACAGTAGGTGCCGGACAATTCTACTACATGATCTGTACTCAGAGATATTAAATGTGTATCTGGGGTGGGCTTACATGGAGCCTGCCGGTCACATTTCACTACTGATCTGTTACTCAGAGGCCATCACTGGTATCTGTTGGGGTTACATCGGACTGGAATCCGCGTAACATCTTACGACATGACTCTGTACCCAACCTCAACGCCCATCCCCCCCCCAGATACCACTGTGTTATACGTGGTGTTACATAGGACTGCAGGACACATCTAACTAATGATCTTATACAGAGAATCACTGTGTTATCTGTGGTGTTAAATAGGACTGGCAGGGGCACATCACGACATGATCTGTACTCAGAGAGATTATCACTGTGTTACTGTGGTGGTACATAGGACTGCAGGGACACATCTACTACCTGAATCTGTACTCAGAGATATCCACGTGGTCTTCTGTGTGTTACATAGGACTGCAGGATACATCTATAATTGATCTGTACTCAGAGAATCAATGTGTTATCTGTGGTGTTAAATAGGGATGCAGGACAATCTACGACATGATCTTTCCTCCGAGCTATCACGTGTTATCTGTGGTGTTAACATAGGACTGCAGGACACATCTAACTAACTATGATATGTACTCTCAGAGATATCACTGTGTTATCTGTGGTGTTACATAGGACTGCAGGGCACATCTACTACATGATCTGTACTCAGAGATATCACTGTGTTATCTGTGGTGTTACATAGGACTGCACTGTGTTATCTGTGGTGTTACATGGGGCTGCAGGACACCTCTACTCCATGATCTGTAGACAATATAGTGTCAGTCTATGCTGGGGGTAGATGATAATGGGGTGTAAGTAGGGCAGTATATCCTGTCCTATCTGTACAGTCCTCCCCTGACACGTGTGTTGCACATGGGTGATGCAGGTCCTGGGGGACATATGGTCACAAGCTGCAGCCTCATTACTCAGGGTTATTACCAGTCACCATTAGAAATGTTTTCCTGGACAAAGAATTTGCATGGTCTGAGTAAACATGGTCTCCATGCGCTGCCCTGAGTGTGAGGATTTGCTAAATGCCAGGGCCAGGAGAACAATATCAGCTCCTGAGTTATCAGCTCTGAGGCCGGGGCTGAGCGTTTGTCAATATCCTTTTGTGTGGATGAGCGGTAAATGTGTTTGCGTAGGTTTTGTGTACATAACAGATGGACCAGAGAGACACAAAGATCATCTGTCAGGGTCCATCTGCTGCCGAATGTCTCCAGAACATGAGGCGGCCCCAGTACTGATGACCATCCACCACATCATAGGAGACAACTGACCGAGCATTCGACTGAGGTTATGGGTAACTAAGTTGATCAAGAAGATGTCATCTGACAAACAACACAACACAAAAGTGATCACAACTGACCAATAAGAGGACTGCCGACCAGGAACATCACAATAAATCCTGACTGACCAACAAGAAGTCATCCAACCAAGAACATTGTAACAGCTCAAGCAGGTCCTGGTGGACCAAAGATATAGCAACTGACCAAAAACAGGACGACTGACCAAGATCATCAGAATAGACTGAACAGATCATGACTGACCTTGAAAATCAATGTTGAATAACCACATGATGACAGACCAAAAAGTTGACAATCAACCAAGAACATTGTAATAGCTCGAGCAGATCATGGCGGGCAAAGCTGGATGGATGATGACTGAACGGATCACAACCGATCACAATGACGACAACCAGCTAAGAACATCATAATAGTTTGAGTAGATCACAACTGATCGAGAAGATCGCCTCCAGCAAAATAGACGACAACTGACCGAGATCATTCTAATAACATGAGTAGATGATGACTAGAGGAGATGACGTGACAGATCACATAGGGTCAAAAAGATGACACCATCCAAAAACTTTCTGACTGCTAAAGTAGATCGATCAGGTCAATAAAATTAAGATCAGCAGATCACAACTTTGAGTAGATCGTAATTGAAAAAGACATAGAAGGTCCCAACCCATCGAGAAGGTCCCAACCCATCGAGAAGGTCCCAACCCACCGAAAGGGTCCCAACCCACCGAGAAGGTCCCAACCCACCAAAAGGGTCCCAACCCACCAAAAGGGTCCCAACCCACCGAGAAGGTCCCAACCCACCGAGAAGGTCCCAACCCACCGAAAGGGTCCCAACCCCCCGCTAGGGTCCCAACCCACCTAGAGTGTTCCCAACCCTCCGAGAGGGTCCCACCCCACCGAGAGGTCCCGAACCCACCGCGAGGGTCCCCAACCACCGAGAAGGTTCCCCGACCCCACCGGACTGTCCCAACACCGCCGAAGGTCCCCAACCCACCGTATAGGTGTCCCAACCCACCGCGAAGGTCCCCAACCCACCGATAAGTCCCAACCCGCCGAGAAGTTCCCAACCCATCGAGATGAGTCCCAAGCACCCCTAAAGTTCCCACCATCGAGAAGGGTCCCAACCCCACCGATAGGATTTCTACACATCACATCTGGAGCAGATCCTGGGCTGATCTCGAAAATGATTGGCATCTGATTTTAGATCTTAAAAAACTAAACTTTTAAATCTTCACAGTCGGTTACATGGTCCCTAAAAAAAATATATAAGTCAAATTGTGGTTTCCATGGTTTCTTTGATACTTCACATGGATAAACCGTGTTTCAGAGACCCTAAACAATGGAGCATTGTACATCTGTTGAGATTGTTCTATTTTCATCGTGTTCCTACTTTAGGAAATGGAGGAGACATAGACAACAATTAATCCATGTGCTCTCCATAAATGGGGAAACGGCTTTATGGTGGAATAAGATTCTACCCATACCCACATTGTGGCGACGTCCTGCGTTTCCCCTGCAGGGGATGAACGGAACTATGTCCCCACTATATAAAAGATCAGGAAATTCTTCAATGTCAAACATCTTCATAACTCAGAGAAGAGAATCTCCCGCTGAGGTCTGCGGTGTCCTTGAGAATAATACCCATGTGCCCCGGCCAGTCATGAAAGATCCAGAAAGGTCTTCACAGTGATAGAAAATAGAAAAGTCACTAAATTGGTGTCCAGATGAAAGTATGAACGCAATTATACTTAGAGTCCTGATGACCCAATATCTTATTGCTAATTGTATGGGATCAAATTGCCCGGGATTGGGCCTCCACAAGGTATTTAATAAGTGTCCGCGCCACATTATGTGTTGCAACGGGGACAAGAGAGGACGGGGGGGGGGGGGGTGGGGAAGGAGAATGGTGCGCACCGTCTTGTGCCGGGGCGCAGTATTCTTGCTCACACATAATTTTCCTGGCACTGAACTGGGAGTTTTTATCCACATTTTTAATCATGGGGCATATGAGTCCAACAGAATGTGTTGCAACATCCTTAAGGCGTGACAGAACGGGCGGGCATAAGTCCCTGTATCTGGTGTCCCCCTGCACATACACAGGCCCACTACTCACAGTACAAGGAAAACACTGCAGGACTGTGTATTTACTTAAATGTTGCGAAAGATCGTGATAGGGGGAAATTAGGATTGCCTGGTCGCTGTGGTCAAGAGATGATGGGAGATATACACTTTATGTAATCGTGAGATAAGAGTGTGAGCTCTTAAGGGTCATGGTATGATCAGAGTGATAAATTGTGTGGCGGTAGGGAGTTGGTTGATTGTGAGCTCCTGGGGTCGATATGGTGGGAGTGCACATTCATGTTAACAGGGAGTTTACTCTTTTGAGCTCCTGGGTTTAGATATGATGGGAGTGATACATTGTGTGTGAGACGGATTAATGACACATGGTTCCTGTGGGAACAAAAAGACGATTAGTACAGTGATCATTGTGGGAGCTTTTGCCTCAGTGAAATGTGGAACAATTACAACACCCAATTTATTTAGCTTTTAGACACTTGTTCCAGACACCGCCTTCACAACTGATGGGGAAAGGCAAACATGCAGATATCCGCATCCAAGAGGAGGGTGTCAGGAAAGGAAAACTTCTACATGAACACTGTCAGTTGTTAAATCATGTCGCGCTGTACATCAGTTTAATCTGTAAATCTTACTCAATGTGTGTATAGTGGAATTGAGGGTGAGCTTCTGGGGGTCCGCCCTGGAGTAAAAGTACTAGTCCCTGTCCACTCACTGCCGGGCCAGTCATAATACATAAAACCTTCTGCCATTTCCTGATGGGCAGTGACGCTGAGTTAGATTTGGATCTCTATAAGAGCGACCTGCCATATCCCGCGCTCTGCCCGGTAGGACCAATATTCTAGACCCGTTTCTAGTCCCTGGACATCAGCTGCATGTATAATGTAATTTATCTATAAATTGAGCCAATAGAATGGTGTTCGGGAGGAGGTGCTGGCTCCATGGGGAGATACCTGCACTCGCCACATTCCCATCCTCTGTGCCTGTCAGTGATGGAAGCTACAAAGGACGTGGAGCAGAATGGGGCCCGCACCCCTCTAATGCCATTTGGTAAATCCTTGAGAAATCCATTTTTTCAGGATAAAAAAAACCCTTTGACTTGTTTATTTTTTCATTAGGAGCCTCTCTTCGCAGTGTAAAGCGGGAGTCATGAGTTTACCCAGGGAGCACTCTGATCCGCGTCAAATGGGTGCATTGTGACCGGGAAAAAATCCGGATAAGTAGGTCTGAGACTGCGCTCTATGAGGGCTCGCCCCGGCCTGGGCGTCCCGGGCTAATGAGACCGACTACCACCGGCCCCTGTCAGCGCGTTACATCCTCATGTCATTAGACTGGCATGACAATAGGAAGAAAGGCGGCTTTGTAGGTGATCTTGGAGCTTTTATCTTAAAGGGACCTCGCACCACTCGTGCGCTCCGCGGCCGACCTTCCCCCCCGCCGCTTCCCTCATGGGGCTGTTCATGCAGATTCCAAGGAGTCTCTGTGTGTGGGGAATAATGACACCTGGTGAGATTGTATCAGGAGATCTTCTGCGGGAAAATGGCTCCGTATGGGGGGTTACAATCATGTATAGGAGATAGAAATGGGAAAAAATCATTGAGAGACGAAGAGGAAGTGGGGGAAACTCTGATAAGACACATATGTGAATAGGCTGAAGAATTCAAGAAATGTGTACACATAGCGGTCGACAAAGAGGAAACTTTATAATCCATGGGGTTAAGGGGGTGAGAGAAAAGAACACCACGGATATGAGAAAGTGGGAAGGGTTATAGACAAAGACTGGCAGGTGGTGTCTCAGTTACCCTACACTCTCCCTCTCACGGGGTGGTCTTAGTTGTGGGTACGGTTAGGCCTCGCTCTCTATAGGCTCTTCCATAGATCCCTGGCTGGCGGCATGGCCTGACTGACTCCCAATACCTGAGGCTATACGGGGCGGCAACCTGAACTGGAGCTACGCAGGGACTGACCCGGCCACAGACCTCTCTGCTTTCCCGCTCCCTCCATGTTATGGGCCCCTAGGACGGTGTCAGTGCGGGTGTCCGGCCTGGACTCTACCATCACATTTGATAAACCTGTCATTGGGAGCCCCCTTCGTGATGAGAAGTACCTGGGTTACCCCGGACACACTGTCAGGATTGCTCAGTATAAGTATTCTTACTTTGTATGCATGTCCTAGATCAGTATTGAAAACCCAGTCCTTATCTGACCAGCGCACAGGAACAGGGGTAATTGTCCACAGAACGAAGCTGCTACTACTGCCTTTCTATTGTCGGTCCCTATCAAGTAACCATCATGTATCCATACCTATCACACATTCTCATCCCGCAACCCAAGACAGTCACTATTCCCTTCCCGCTCTTACAAACACCGGGTGGGGTAGAGGCATTTGTACAAATAACAAGAATCAGATCCATCACCTTGTGAGACGGAGAAAGATCAGAACCTTGAATGGATGATCCCTGGCAGATCCTGATCAGGATGAGTGATTGACACTGTACTACTACACTATAGGTTACTGACATCATATACATTGTTGCCACTAAACATGTCCAGGTAAAAGTCTGATCCACAGGCCAAGAGGTAACACAATCATCGTTACAGGGGGACAGTCGCAGCCAGGAGAAGTTGACCATGCAGGTGAAGCACGATCACTGGATGCTATGGAGGCCCATCCAGGTGATAGACCACAAGAGAACCAATCCAGAACTAATGGCAAAAACCCATTCCAATCCGACAAGATTTAAAGAAAAGTCATGTCCACATTTATAGAACCAGCACAGTCTGTACTGGTGGCAGGTCCTGTGTAGTGTGCACACTGCTACAAGATTACTGACTACTGGGGCCAGATCTTTGGGAATCGGGCGACCCCTGCGCTTCTCAGGAACTGCCACCTTTTTTTTCTGGTGAAATTTTTGTTCATGGCCTTGCAAGATTGTGGCGCAACTGTCAGTAAAACTGGCGCACGTCAGTAATACTACAGTGGCGTCGCTTCAAGTAATAAATGTGGCGCGCGGTCAGTAATAAACGTGGGCACGCGGTCGTATAAAAAAACGTGGCGCACGGTCAGTAATACGGTTGCACACGGTCGGGACTTTAGTTAATGTGGCCTGTTTGGTCAGTCTGGTTATTACTGCACCGATGCTCATCCCCCGATACTCTCATATTCCTCCTGACGAAAGAGGCCTTCCTTGGGTAGTCCTGGGAAGGACGGTTCAGTGTCCTTCTAACAGAATATTTACTTTTGGACTTCATTCTCTAGTACTATGGCCAATCACACTTGACTTGGGGAATACTACTGTGAAAACTTGCCTCACTGTCCCGATCCCGTAGCGCAGTATAACTTCGCAGTAATGCAGATGCCTCGGCGTGCTGTCAGAATATTTTACTTGGAGCCGCTGACAAGCAAGGTAAACACATCTATTCCCCATCTCCTGCCGTTTTTTGCCATGCTTTTGTCAAGGAACATTTGAGGAGCACTTCTCTGCGACCATTCTCCTGCACCTGGTCGGTCTTCCAGTCTCATTCAGTAATTAAATTCCCTGCCTGGAATGTGAGGCGTCTGAGTAACAGAGATTCAGCCATGTCCACCCCATAAAGACTTATCCGTAACCACAATATCCCACCAGATGGCATCAACACATGCAAACCCATCCAGACATTATATACACCCACAAGATCCAACCAGATTGCCATCAAACCCAATGAGAATATCCCATAAGACATTATCCCCATAACCCACAAGATCCCAACAGATGCCATCAACCACAATGAGATCCCTCAGACATTATCCCCAGCCCAAACCCACCAGATGCCATCAAACACAATGAGATCCCTAAGACTTTCCATAACCACAAATCCCACCAGATGCCATCAAACACAATGCGGACCCCGCCCTCAGCATTATCCACAACCACAAGACCCCACAGATGCCATCAAACACAATGAGATCCCATCAGACATTATATTAACAACAGATCACCACCGATGTCATCAAACACCTGAGATCCCATCAACAGTATATACAACCACAAGATCCCAACCAGATGATCATCAAAAACACATGAGATCCCATCAGACCATTATAAACACCACAAGATCCCACCAAATGCCATCACCCACAATGAGATCCCATCAACATTATTACACCATCAAGATCCCACCAGATTTCATCAAACCATGATATCGCATCAGACATTATATACAACACAAGATCACCAGATGCCATCAAACACAAATGAGATCCCATCAGACATTATATACAAACCCCAGATCCCACCAGATGTCATCAAACACATGAGATCCCATCAGACTTATATACAACCACAAGATCCCACCAGATTCCATCAAACACAATGAGATTCCCATCAGAACATTAACCCAACCACAAATCCCACCATATGTCATCAAACACAGAATGAGTTCCCTCAGACTTATCCATAACCACCAAGATCCCCGCAGATGTCATCAACACAATGAGATCCCATCAGGACTTAATACAACCACAAGATCCCACCAGATTGCATCAAACACAATGAGATCCCATCGACATTATATACAACCAAAGATCCCACCAATGTTCATCAACACAATGAATCCCATCAGACATTCTATACCACCACAGATCCCACCTATGGCCATCAAACACAATGAGATCCCACAGACATTATCTACAACCAACAAGATCCCAACCAGATGCCATCAAACACACTGAGACCCCCATCAGACATTACCACAACCACAAAGATCCCCCACCAGATGTCATCAAACACAATGAGATCCCATCCAACATTAATACAACCACAAGTCCCCCAGATCCCATCAAACCAATGAGATCCATCAGACATTATCTACAATCTACAACACAAGAATCCCACCAGATGTCGTCAAACCACTGAGATCCCATCAGTCATTATATAAGTACAACACACAAAAGCCTAACCATGTCATCAACATAATGAGATCCCATCGTCATTATATACAACCCCAGATCCCCCCAAATGTCATCAAAAACCAATGAACCCCATCGTCCATTATATACAAACCACAAAGATCCCACCAGAATGTCATCAAACAAGCAATGAGATCCCATCAGCATATTAAGTACAACCACAATATCCCCCAGGATGTCCTCAAACACAAGGAGATCCCATCAGTCAATTTTTATATACAACCACAATCCCACCAGATGCCCCAAACATAATGAGAATCCCCGCTCAGACATTAACCACAACCACAGATCCCACCAGATGTCATCAAACACATGAGAATCCCATCATCTTATATAAAACCACAAGATCCCCACCAGAGTCATCAAACACACCATGCAACCCCATCCGACTTATCTACTACAACCACAAATCCCACCAGACACCATCAAACACAATGAGAGTCCGTCATCAACTTTTATACTCACCAACCACAGATATCCCCCCCACCCTATTCCACACCTCCCAATTAGACAATCCCCTCATACATTAACCCCATCCACATGATCCCACCATATTTCTGCAAACACAATGATATGCCCCCCTCATCCATTACCCACCACCACCATATCCCCCCGACACCACGAACACATGAGATCCATCATACAGCTGAATCCTCTCCACTCATAAGAAATGATCACACCTCATAAGACATTAGATATCATGCAGGCCCATCTGACTATATTTCATCACCCACCATAAGACCCCAATGACGTACATGAGACTTTTCCATCAGACATAGGATGCCATGAACTATCTTTAAAACACCGGTCCTGTATCAGAGACTCCATTACAGACTATACTGGCACAGTAAGACCCTATCCTATCAATCACCGTGTTGTTGACCCCATTAAACACCATGAGACACATTATTTACATATGGACTGATACCAGACAACCACCTCCACACATGCCGGTCGCCTCTTTAACCACTAATATTCCCCTCTCTCTTTTAGCATGGTGACAGTAATTGTGGAGCAGTCCTAAGACAGGATTGTTAATCCTCGCTATTGCTGCCCCTTGTTCCTGTTTATATACAAATCTTTTTGTCACTTCTATTTTTTGACATGTGAGTAAAAAAAAAAAAAACCCTTAAAAACACAGATGCCCCTCCTAAGGTACGGGTAATAATACCTGGACTAGGGGGCACTATGGCACGGTCTCCAATCCGCTCCTTTTTCATTTTCACCGCTCCTGAGTCAAGGTCTCTTGTTCTTGGATCACAGGTCACTGTAACACTACTTCTACATGGGTCCGAAAATGGCAACCAGAACTGTAACAGAAAGGACATAAGTTGTAATGTAGTTTTGTTGAAATTTCTTTCTTTTAAAAATATATTTTACTTTGTAAAATCTCAAATTGTACATTCAGATCTGTGATTGTTTTGTCAGTTCGCCTGTCCCGTATACAGGGCCCCGTGACCTTATAAAGATCTTGCCTGTATTGATTGCCCCCCTATAAGCCCCCTAGTAAAGCCCGTGCTGCAACCTCTCTGAGCAGTGGCTGAATGTATTTAAAGGGGGTTTATCACAAACGCGTTACCCAAAACACAGTGATTTCTGGTCGGGCAGCGGCTTGGTGACGTCCCATATGTTCATCTGTGTGCAGTGACTGGGGTTCATAACCAGACACTCTCACTGGTACGCTACTAGACCAGCATGGTCTCCCCAATCCATGATTTTACAGAGATGGAGCACTAAGGACACATCCTCTTCATTTGGATGGACCCGGGTCCTCTACCCCTCCAGCCTCGTCGCCCCAGCTGTAAGGTAGCTTCCATTTCCTTTGTTTAACCCCTCGCGTCATGAGGCTTTCTTGTTGTTACTCCTCACTCGGTTTTCCATGTCTCTGGAGCGGACGTGGTTGATGGAGGCTTAAGATATGTCATAAACTCTGAGGGATAATAAAAAGGCAGGCTCAGTGTGTGTCAGATCTATAACATCTCCTAAGATATAATGGAAACCAAAGCTATTCCTCCCCCCAGCCTCCAGCAATACAGAGCTTCTATCCCTGCACATTACATGTAACCTCACGACCTTGACCACATAAACCTCACATGGATCGATGACAGGAAATTACTGTACAAATACCCGCCACGTGTGGCCGCCATTGATGGAGGAGAACTATGGACAATCATCATCAATCAACTCCTGGACAATGATCGCAAAGAATAAAGGAAAAAATTATCATCTTAGCAGAAAACGTGGTGAGCAGGAGATTTAACAAGGCTCAGAGAATCAGGATCAGAAACATTATCTTGGCCAACAACAAACGCACCCAAGACCAATAAGATATACAAACCTGATGAAGGTAATTGTGATTATTATACATTGTGGCCTACATGAGTTCAGGGCAGCGTCCACGTCAGTGATTATGTAGGACCTCCTATCACAAATACACAGGAGTCTGCTCCTGCAGTCACACAGGGACACATTTCAGTCCTGTATCTTACTCCATATGGCAGTTTTCCTGATCATTCTATTACCCGTCTGGTCCTCTACAACTCCCACACCCAATCCATCATCACTTATATTCCCCTTCTTTATCACTAAAACCTTTATTTTTCCCGAGCTGCTCCCAAAACACCTGGATCAACTCCTTGCCCGCAGGAAGCCGCCGACCCCATAGTAATCACACTGCCCCCGCAGGAGCCGCAGACCCCCGAGTATCACAGCCGTGCCCTGCAGGATCCGCAGACGCCCCGAGTACCCAGTACCCCAACAGCCTCATGGACTCCATCATACGGCGCACTAGCGTTATTCAGTCACACCTCTCTACTTCTTTATCCAAATTTTCATATGTAATATACTCGGTCTAGCATCACTCATACTGGCTGCTGCTTGCTGCTTCTTCTCTGCTTTGTCCATTCCCTGGCGTGTCGTTTCTCGGCACTCACTTAGCTAGTTGGCTTCTGATACCGTCGCCTATCGCTGCGCTCCCGGCGTCTATCCCAGAGATGGACAAATATACTTTATATCAAGGATGAGTATTAGAGGTGAGTATATAGCTGCCAAAGTATAATGGGGCTCTGTGTGTCCGTTCAGCTTACAGACAATTATGGGCTGGTGCTGACAGCAGGTTTAGGTAATACCTCCGCATATGAGCAGGGCCTCATTGCTCAGGAAGCTTCATTGGCCCTGAGCTCCATGTGTGCCAAAAAAACCAAATCTGGAAGGTGTTGTGTGTTTTCCCCTCCCTCCAAATGCTGGTTAACCGCTATGCCATGGGTTCAATATGGTGGAGGAGAAAGCCCCGGCAGCTCCCGATCGACAGCTCTCCCCCGTTCCTCGGCCTTTTCTTCTCGCACTACTCAGGTCACTTCTGACTCCTCTTATAATAATTTCAAATTTCTGTGGATAACAGTGGAGTGATGGCGATAACGTGCCAGGATGGTCCTGCATGGTTCCATGATCCATGAAATACAATGGTGTGCAGCAGCCGTAACATAATTCTAGGAGAGTACCATCTAGGAATCAACTCCTGGACGCTCTTTTGTGGCCATTGTAGGTCCAGAGATTTATGCTGGAACATATTCGCCACTCATTTTTCTCACAATGAGACCATGGAAATTGTCATGAATGGATTCAATCCCATCGGTTCAGGTAGACAAGTACACGCCGAAATCACAATATATTCTCCTATAGATGTCTGTATTATGACTTCTATATATGCGTCATAGAGATTTACAATCTAGAGACATCAAAATGGAACGATCTGATACCTTTACAGGCAGTCCCCGGGTTATATTTAAGTATCGTTCCTGTAGGTTGTTCTTAATGTTGTATTTGTAGGTAATATCGGGGAAACTGTTCATACTTTAATCATTGTAACCCCAGCAAAAAAATTTTTTGGTCTCTGTGACAATTGTATTTTAATGTTGGGTTTTGTCATAAGAACCATGGTTCACAATAAAGCTTTTTGCATACATCTTTTATAACTCCTACAGCTTGATGATTACAGCCTGGGCCTAAAGTACAGCGATTAAACCAAAATCCAGAGGTACGGTTGTACTAGGAGTCGTCTGTAGCTTCGTGTGTTCTTAAGTCTGGACCGCCTGTATATCCCCTCACGCGGCTGGACAGTGATAGATTTTGGTTCGTCATTAAAAAAATGCTGTAATAATAACCACAGGGAAATAAGAAGCGATCTGTGAGCGTGTCATTATACTACACCTCCCAGTGAGACGTTACAAACCCTCACATCGGATAATTTCTCCTCCCACCACATGGAACCTTGCACAGGTTTCAGATGAGACATGATAATTGTCATGAAGTTCCCTACTACTGCTTCCCACTACATTATCATGGCAATAAGTCAGAGCGCCTAAACCTCGTCAGGGATTATGCGAATCCTGTACTAAAGGCCTCAATTCAGACAGACTTGTGCAGGTCCCCACGATCACATCCGTATATAGACCCTGGCCTGGTGGCTGTACCCCCAGCAAAGCCGGTTCTTTTTGGATGTGTCACTCTGGGCTATGGATAGTCCCAAGGAACACTTCTCCAGCCCGCTTTCTTTCCTGACCGGACCGGGGCTATTCTCACATCCTTTTGTTGCTATACCAGCCCCGTGTTGACCACCTACAAGAATTTACTACCGATCTACCGACCTTCCTATCTGCCACATTTGCCCCCCTCTGATTAATTGAACAACGCCAGTTAGAACATGGAATTCACCACCACCGGACCTTCACGGATATTTTTGGACATCATATACGGGAAACTATAAGTTTTATCCTCTAATGCTATTTTATGGGACAGAGGTCTCACCAATCTATCTTTCACAGGTAAGGTTGCATGTAGAATTATACATTAAGCTAAATACTCCAATGATATTTTATCTCCCACTATTCGCCGGACTCTTGTTCCGGAGCCGCACGAGCCAATCGCACATCACCTCCCCTTCATCGAGGAAAATAGGGGAAGGTCGCGGTGAAGGGAGGGTAAAATGGGCGGATGAGAGTGGTTCATGGAATTGGGCGGTAGTAGCAACGGGGAGGGATGGAAGGGATGTGGGGAGCCTGGGAGGTCGTAACCGGCGTTGGGGAGGGTGGTGGGGAAGCCAAATCCTGACTTTGGGTAGTGAAGGAAAAGGGGAAGGGGTCGGTGAGGTGATATATACCGGGGGTGATGGGGTAGGGGGGTAGGTCAGTCTTCTTGGCTCTTGCTAGAGTTGGCCATTTCCATAGGTGGGGAGCCGGACTGGTGGGAAGGAGGGAAGTCACGGGGCCGGGAGGAGGAGGGTCTTCTCGGCTCCGGGTCTCTCTTTCATCGGGAGGGGGGAGGATAAGGCGAAGTGCCGTGGCTATCGAAACTCTATAAGGTGCCCGTGAAAGGGTGGACCTTGTCTTTTTCCCACTCGGCACACCCCCCACACATCTACAACACTTACTCTACCCCCACAACAAAACACCACACAAACAACACAACACACAACCCCCTCTCCCCCATTCCATCCGGGGCAGGGGGAGGACGGGCAGCCTTTCCCCTTGCCCTCGTCGTTCGCGGGCATGCTTCTTATTCATTGCCTTTCTTGATAAGGGGTCGTCGTTTTCCTGTGGAGTTAGGGCGTGAGGAAATAAATTGGGGCTGTGGAACTTTTCCGGAATGTGGTGGGTGCGTAAATGGAGGTAAAACATCGGTGGTGCTGGGGGAACGAGTGGGGGGCTGGAAGCGTGCATCCGGCTCCGGCTCACAATTGGTATATGTCAACTGGCACAGATCATCGTATGGCTTCATGTCTTCTTTTATTCAGAACTCCCCTTCAAGTCCTTTTGCACCCAGGCTTCTCTATTTAACTGTCCGGTGATCGGGAGTACGTTTATTCCCTGTCGGACTAGGGTGTGAGAAATTGTGAATAGTTCGTTCGCGGGTAGATTTTGTCTCCATCTCGATCACGTCCTTGTCATTGTCCCCTAATCCCCCTGTCATTTCCTCCTGGCTCTTGGCTTTCTTCTCTAGTCCCTGGCTGGTTACAGTAATAACTACTTATACTTAACCTCTTTTTTTTGCTCCTCAACTACAACTTTCATTACTCCCATCATATTTGGGCTATTGCCTTCTATATCCCATACTTCTGACTCCCACCACCAAGTGCAGACAACTGTGAAGATGAGACTATGATCACTAGCATCTGATACCCGGAGTCTTTTCTCTGGACAAGTCGTTACATAATCTACAGAAAAAAAGAAGAATTTGGTTGGGAATTGAGCGGGGAAATGGAATTTTTGGGAACCGAGGGGTCAGTGTGTCCTCCTGTCCTTCATATGGGTACTTTCTTCTACTATGGCTCCCACACATCATCCACACCAGCAGGGGGCAGTGTGCCTCCTATCACTTCTAGATGGGTACACGTCTTATACTATGGGCTCCCACAAGTTCCTCACAAATGGGCCTCGGAGGCCCACGCCTTTGGCATTGTTCCCTCCTTCACTTCTATGGGTGACTGTCCGATAACATGGCCCCCACACATCATCACAACCCAGCAGGGGGCAGTGTGTCCTCCTATCACTTCTCTGGGTACTGTCCTTATACTATGGCTCCCACATCAATCACACCAGCATGGGGCATTGTTTTTCCTCCCTATCCCTCGATGTGTGACTGTCTTAAAACTATGGCTCCACCTCATCACAAGAAGGACCATCGTTTTCAGATTATTCCCCGATTTTGAGCGGAAGGGGAGGGTCGCTCTGTCACATCTGAGGGAATCTGATTTTTTCCGTTTAGCCTCGATCGCCATTTTAATTATTTCCCCGGCCCACTCTCGATCAACAACCCCAAGTAACGCTCCTATATTTCCTTTTTTCCTGAGTTCCGGAATGCGGGGGGGGGATGGAAATCAAGGGACGTCCTGTGTGGAGTGGGGTCCTCAAAGAGGGGATAGTCTGAGGCTCACATATTGACTTCCGCTTTTTTTCCCGGTGGTTCTTGTGCTATATTCAGGGCCCAACAGCGTTGTGTCCGTGAATGGCCGCACCCAGGAAGGGGGTCCTCCCATGAAGCGCCGTCCTAGGATTTTACGCGCTTTTTCCCGTTCTTAAAGGACGGTCATCCACTTCTCGGTGAGAAGTATGAAATGGTGGGCGAGGGGAGTACTCGCGGGTTTTGTCCTTATCACAGCTCGAGGGAAATAATTCCGCCTAGTGTTAGTGGGGGTCGTTTGGAATATATTGGGAAGTTCCAAGAGGGGTGGAGCGCCCAACACGGGAGGGGCGGCCTCCTTCTTCTCCCAAAGGGGTGTGTGAACGTAAGGGGCGGATAAGTAGGAAGCGAAACAGGAGGTTTGGAATAGGGGAGGGAGCCCTTTTGTAGCGAGAAAGTTAAGGGATTAACTGCCGTCCTTTTGCGTTGACCTTTTTTTACCTTACGTCATCAGTAGGGGAGACAGGTCAACGAGTAGTGGAAGGGAAGAAAATGGGGTCTGGGAGGGGGGTGGAAAGTAGGGAGGGTGCGAGGATGCTACCCTAGCCATAGTACAGGAGCTTTAATTTCTTCTTCGGTAGTGGCGCTGTCCTGCCGAGTCGGGCCCGAGGTATGTTTGGGTCCCCACCCGTCGAGCTCGCTATAGGGCCCGGCGCATACAGTAGGGCAAGAAAGGGAGAAGGTAAAGTGAGCAAAAAGAGTAGAAGTACGCGGAGGGGGAGGATAGCAAACGCTGGTGACTGCTCGAGTCGTGGTACGCGTTTTCCTTTTTTCGCATGCTCTCTGACCCGAGTGGGGGCACAGCGCTCTCGGTTATCTAGTCCCAGATCATTAAGGGTCGCCCATCCTAGTCGATCTCAGCCCCTCCAATCGGCCCCCCCTGAACAGATAGTCCCGAGTAAGAAATGAATTAGAAATCCGCTTCCACACGCCGAATCCTATCAGTACTTAATTTCCTCACCATTTGTCTTCTATACTATCAAAGCCACTTGAAACCTTTTGATATACGTTCGCCTAAATCCCACATTTTTTTCATTCATTGCCAGCATTCCTCTCACTTCTTGGACCCACCTTCAAATTAATTGTCGCTTTGTCAGCTTATATTGGCTTTCCACCCAATCTGTTCATTTCAACACCGAAATCCCGTCACCCTATGAGTATATATGCCTATCAAATATATCCATTATCTATTTGTTCAATTTAGTAATAAAAGCGGGTCACCTGAGTCCTGGATAGTGGACACTGGGATTGTTGTAGATGATACACTCTCTATCTAGCTAGGTGATGTGTGTGTTTTATCCTCATCCTGCAGGAGCGGTCCCACAGATCACGATACGTGTATAGTCCCTTTAATCAGCCACGCAAAGACCGGGAGAAAATGCGATTCCCCTATTCCAAATGAATTTTCCCCCTCTATTCACAATTTACCACCCAAAAGTACCCTCTGAGAGGCTTTTCAGAGGCAGAAGGGAAGGCCGTTTGTTTCATGAGTGATCTCCTAGCACTCTGTCATCCGCACGTCACCTGTGTGCCTATCTAAAGGATTATTAGTCCACAATTCAATCAATTCCCATTTCATCTGCATTTTTCAACAAATTATTTTGTTCTTATTAAGCATTTCCTATATTTGCATCCGATCCAGTGACTATATATCCGGCGTCTCTACAATGTGCTGTCCTTGTCGGAGACGCTCCGGCGCCCATCTTTCGGTGTCCAGCTGTACCTTGCTAAGGAGTAGAATAAAACTGTTCTAATCTGGCGGGGTGCTGCTCGTTTCGGGCCGGCTTGTGACAATAGATGACAATTTGCAGTTATTGCCTTTCCCCATTGCAGTTTACAGCACACAGACATTTCTGTGGGACTTCCCTCGCATGCTCCCTCCGGGGATTTTAGACCCGGCCAACCCGTCTGTGGGATCGGAGTACCGCATGGTCCACTGCGCGGAGGACAGCAGACACTCACATGTTTGGAGAGGCACTCCTACCATAACTGGCACAGGGTGGCACTAGGTTACCATGCAGGGGGTACAGCACATTCAGGACAACCCATGGAGCACGGTTCACAGCATTTCTCAAACTGCCTAAAAATCTCCACTTAAAAAGGCCAGATAATAACACCAGCCTTTCAGCTATGATAAAAAGCCAGGTAATAAATTAACCTGAAGGCTCCATGGGAAGGAGCGGGCGTTCAGGAGCCCCTTAGGCTCCGCCTGCTCTCCACGCCCTCAGCACTTCTACTAACCTCCCACGGCCTCCATCCGCCGCACTCCCCTCCCAATGATGGCAGCCTCTCGTGAGCAGCCAGAATAAGGGGGGCTCCATTGTTAAAAGTGCTCTAGGGTGAAGTTGAGCCCTAGGAGCCCCAATACCCCCCAAAAGAGCCCTTTGGCCCTTCTTTCTTACAAATAAGCAATCTGGGTCATTAATCTTTTTAATCAAAGTATGGCAGCGTTCAGCTCCTCTACAAGCACGGGTGGAACTGATACTCCTGTGTCTCGTAGTAGTGAATGGAGGGCAGTGGACGTGTATTGGACATCACATCAGAGAATGGTGCTTCCCTGTTTGTCTTGTTTGCAGGGTATCCAGAAGTCAGACCTCGAGTCACTTATCATCCTACCACACTGTAGGTCAACTCTGAAGCCCGAAAATAAACTAGGTGCAATAAGAGGTTAAAATAGCAGAAGGGTGTTGACGTCTGTACCAGGGTGAATCTTATCTAGCGGCAAGCGGGATACCGGGGGGCACCGCAACATGTAATGTCATTTGTCATGTTCTGTTTTTCTAAGAGGGGGACATCAAGTTTATGGCGGGGCCATCTGCCTGCAGGATTAGCCTATAACACACTTGTTAGCCTCATAAACATCCAATGTGCCTCACACAAACCATTCCTCTACTCATACCATATACACAAGTATACCCAGCTATGGCTACCTTGACGTGGGCGGAACCCACGTCATAACAATAATAACCTAATGTACAGACCTCTTCAGTGAGAAGCTACAGCGCAGGTTGTGTATTGGAGATCAGAGAAACTTGTATACCAGTAATATCCCGGAGCCTGGGCGTCCATGTGAGATTATGGGTTCCCCTCTGACGCTCGCCCTGTGCTGTGTGGCCCCATTCGGTCTATGGGAACAGTGATTACCCCACATTCCAGAGCTGCTTCTGCCTCCCCATGTTGAATAGTGGCGGCTCATACACGGGGCCAACTCACTATTAGGGAAGGAAAATTACCAAGTTGAAGAAAAGACGACATATTACTGTGACGCAGAATTACTACAACTTCCTCCTGGTCAAACTTCTGAATGAATTTCATTAACCACACAAATAACGACTAATAATGTAATGACGAAAATCGATCAGCGGAGACTGAGGCTCGATGAGTAACAGACGGAAGAAATATCATCACTTCTGGGTAATAACCTTAACAAAAGCCATGCCATGATTTAAAGAAATCTCCCGTCAGAATCCATCATGATAAATAGGCAAATATGTTTTCCCGGGATGGGATACGTGCCTTATAGGAGGTTCCTCGTATGAGCAGGAGACTCTCGGAGGCTTGATAACTCTTTCATTACCTCCATGTCCTGGGCGATCTTATGCAGTTCTGTTCTCACTAAAACTGTGTATGATGTGTTTTTTCTTCATACATAAAATTGCAGACTATTTAAAATATAACAAATACACTTATTTTTTGCCATTAAAATGTAAAATGCAGTAACCTTTCCAAAATATGTTTAAAAATGTGTAGGGCATCAATCCCTTCAGCTACAGATCAGAGGGGGCATTCAAATACTGTCACACACATCAGCGCAAATCTTGAAAATTTTGAAAATCCTAAGAATAGTGTGCATCTGCGGACCCTTAGTAAATAAGCCCCAATATTTCTCATGTGTACATAGAGGTTTTATGTCTGTAGGTGAATATTACAGACATCCCTCAGTACGGGAGGCAGAGCGGTGATTTGAAGATACCAGAGCTGTCGTCAAATAATGGGGTGTGGCTCACTGCCAAGCCGGAGGGAGATGCCACATATGGGCGTTTTGAAACTTTTTTGTCCTTTTTAAGCATCCTTAAAAAACCGCGTTGACAGGTTTACCACTTATCTTAATTAAAACTGGTCCAAAAACGGATGCCTTTTTTTTTAATGCATGCGTGTTTGGACGGGCTCTTAAAAACGACCACAAACGGCGTTCAAACGTCCTGTGTGAGAAGAGAAGAGTCACAGCCAACAGACCTGATCACATACGCTACTTTGCTATCAGAAACCATCTGTAATTCAGGTACGAGACCCCACTGGCAGCTAATTTTAGGGATATGGGGAGGACTTGTAACCCGTTATCAGCAGGTATCGCTAGTACGGGGGGGGGGGTCAAATTCTTGTGACAGGTCCGTTGTAACAGCAAATATCTCTCGTTCTGTGCATTTACAAACACAATTCCGATGTTTGTATCAAAGGGGAGATTCTCCTATTTAATATGACCCAGATGATGTGGTCATTTGAAGGGGCTGCGGTCATGATGTCTATACACACGCTATATGGATTGGGTATGTCCCTTTAGGACGCATACACAGTTTATTGCAGGGGAGAAGGCGTTGGAGAGATTCTTCGTACATTATAAATTATTATTTTTTACGTATGGTTTTTAATAAGGTAAACAGACACATAATTGTGATACCTGGTAATGTAGAAATGTCAGAAAGTTCCTCAAACTTCCTCCCGATTCTTATCAATCGGTCTAAACTTTCCTACAAGAGAACTAATTTTTAACCACAATGTGTCAACATCAATTGTTACGATATCCTGAACGATCAATGTATCAAATTGATGTCAAACATAACGGGATGGCAAGATGTCATCAGTTCGGTCCAAAACCTCAATATGAAACTATGGACAGACACAAAGTCCTTAAACCCCAACAAGTCAAGGAATCTTACATTTGACATTTAGTATACAGCAGTTTGTAAAAGTTTTCACACTCCTTGTGAGCAACTTCATCGTTTTCAAATGTTACAGCAAACAAACAGATGTATTTGATGGAATATTTTACGTATAGAAACACTTATCACAAAGTATCAGTTTTGAGTTTTTTCCAATTAGTAAAAAAAAAAAAAAATGATAGTATTTTTGTGGCCTATAGTTTCCTCCTGTTCTCATCTTATGATCCCCCCCCCAAAAAAAACATCAATCCCGTGTCCAATCCTTTAGAACTGTCTTCATTAGTAAATAGAGAAATCTGGTGTCATTTATTACGTGTGAAGCCTCATAGGTTATTTAGAGAACATTAGTGAACAATTCAGGATGACAGTTCAGGGATACAGTTGGTGGCCAGAGCACAGCAGCCATTTCATGGTACAGTTGTGGCACATAGCACAGCGACAGTTCAGATACAGTTTGTGGCACAGAGCACAGCAAGACAGTTCAGGGATACGTTTGTGGCACGAGCACATCAGACAGTTCAGGGATACAGTTGTGCACAGAGCACAGCGGACAGTTCAGGGTACAGTTGTGGGCACAGAGCACAGCAGACAGTTCAGGGATACAGTGTGGCCAGATTCACAGCAGAAAGTTCAGGGATACAGTTGTGGCACAGAGCGCAGCAGGACCATTTCAGGGATACAGTTGTGGCAACAGAGCGCAGCAGACCTTTTCAGGATACAGTTCAGGGATACAGTTGTGGCATAGCGCAGCAACAGTTTCAGGGATACAGTTGTGGCACAGAGCACAGCAGACGTTTCAGCAGTACAGTTGTGGCCAGAGCAAAGCAACATTCAGAGGATACTTTGTGCACAGAGCGCAGCGGACAGATTCAGGGATACAGTTGTGGCACAAGCGTCAGCAGACAGTTCATGGTACAGTTGTGGCACAGCACAGCAGACAGTTCAGGGAGACAGTTGTGGCACACGAGCGGCAGCGGACAGTTCAGGGATACAGTTGTGGGCACAGAGCGCAGCGCATTTCAGGATACAGTTGTGGCACAGAGCACGCAGACAGTTCAGAGGATACAGTTGGTGGGCGCAAGAGCAGCGGCACAGTTCATTGAGACAGTTGTGGCACAGAGCGCAGCGGACAGTTCAGGGATACCAGTTTTGCAACAGAGCCCAGCAGACAGTTCATGGATACAGTTGTGGGGCACAGGCACCGCAGACAGTTTCAGGGATCAGTTTTGGCACAGGCGCAGCATAAGGTTTCAGGGACCAGTTGTGGCACAGAGCGCGCGACAGTTCGGGATACAGTTGTGGCACAGAGCGCAGCGGACAGTTCAGGGCTACATTGTGGCCAGAGCACAGCAGACAGTTCAGGGTACATTGTGGCACAGAGCACAGCAGACAGTTTCAGGATACAGTTGTGGCACAGAGCGCAGCAGACAGTTCAGGGATACAGTTGTGGCACAGAGCGCAGCAGACAGTTCGGGATACGTTGTGGCCAGAGCGCAGCAAGACAGTTGCAAGGGCTAACAGTTTTGGGCACAGAGCGCAGCAGACATTCAGGGATACAGTTGGCACAGGCGCAGCATACATTTCAAGGGATACAGTTGTGGCACAGAGCGATACAGTATACAGTTCAGGGATCCAGTTGTGGCACAGAGCGCAGCAGATAGTTCAGGGATACAGTTGTGGCACGAGCGCAGGCGGACAGTTCAGGGATACAGTTGTGGCACGGAGCACAGCATACAGTTTCAGGGATCAGTTTGTGGCACAGAGCGCGCAGACAGTTTTCAGGGATACAGTTGTGGCACAGCGCGCAGCGGACAGTTCAGGGATCAGTTTGTGGAACAGAGTACACATCAGACATTCAGGGATACAGTGGTGGCACGAGCACAGCGGACAGTTCAGGAATAATTGTTGGCCAGAGCGCAGGAAACAAGTTCAGGGATACGTTGTGGCACAGAGCACAGCAGACCCGTTCAGACAGGGATCAGTTTTTGGCACAGAGTGCGCAGCGGACAGTTCAGGGAGAACCCAGTTTTGTGCACAGAGCGCAGCGGACAGTTCAGGGATACAGTTTGTTGGCACAGACGCACAGCAACAGCTTTCAAGGATAAGTTGTGGCACAAAGAGCGCAGCGGACAGTTCAAGGGAGCCAGTGTGGCCCAGAGCGCAGCGGACAGTTCAGGGCTACAGCTTGTGGCACAGAGCACCGCAGACAGTTCACAAGGGATCAGTGTGGCACAGGCGCAGCAGACAGTTCAGGGATACAGTTTGTGGCACAGAGCCACAGCGACATTTCAGGGATACTTTGTGGGCACAGAGCGTCGGAGACGTTCAGGGATACAGTTGTGGCACAGAGACAGCACAGACCGTTTCATGGAATCAGTGTGGCACAGAGCGCAGGCAGATCAGTTCAGGGATCAGTTGTGGCACAGAGCGCAGCAGACCAGTTCAGGGTACAGGTGTGGCACAGAGGCGCAGCCCGACAGTTCAGAGGACACAGTTGTGGCACAGAGCGAGCAACAGTTCAGAGATACAGTTGTGTCCAGAGCGCAGGAAAAAAACAGACAGTTCAGGGATACAGTTGTGGCACATAGCACAGCAGTACAGTTCAGGGATACCGTTGTGGCACAGAGCGGTGCAGCAGACAGTTCAGGGCTACAGTTGTGGCACAGAGCACAGCAACCGTTCCTGATACAGTTGTGGCACAGAGCAGAGCATACTTTCAGGGAGACAGTTGTGGCACAGAGCACAGCGGACAGTTCATGGATAGCTTGTGGCACCAGAGCGCAGCGGACAGTTCAGGGATACAGTTGTGGCCAGAGCACAGCAGACATTTTTCAGGATACAGTTGTGGCACAGAGCGCAGCAACAGTTCAAGGGATACTTTTGGCACAGTGAGCGTCAGCAGACGTTGGTCCGGGATCAGTTGTGGCACAGAGCACAAGGCATACAGTTCCCGGGATACAGTTTGGGCACAGAGCGCAAGCATACAGTTTCAGGATAACGTTGTGGCACAGAGCGCAGCAACATTCAGGGATACAGTTGTGGCACAGAGCACAGCGGACAGTTCAGGATCCGTTGTGGCGCAGGGAGCACCGCAGACGTTCAGGGATACAGTTGTGGCAGGCAGAGCACAGCAGACCAGTTCCAGTGAATACAGTTGTGGCCAGAGCACGCCAAGCGGACAGTTCAGGGATACGTTGTGGCACAGAGCAACAGCAGACAGTTCAGGGCTACGTTGTGCACCAGAGTCACAGCAACAGTTCAGGGATACAGTTGTGGCCCAAGAGCGCAGCAGACGTTCAGGGATACAGTTGTGGCACAGAGCACAGCCACAGTTCAGGGATCAGTTGTGGCACAGAGCGCAGCGACAGTTTCAGGATCCATTGTGGCACGAGCACAGCAGACATTTCAGGGATACAGTTGTGGCACGCGCACAGCAGACAGGTCAGGGATCAGTTGTGGCACAGGAGCGCAGTCAGAACCAGTTCAGGGATACAAGTTGTGGCACATAGCTCAGCAGACAGTTAGGGATATCAGTTGTGGGCACAGAGCACAGCAGACAGTTCAGGGATACAGTTGTGGCAAGAGCGCAAGCGACAGTTCAGGGATACAGGTTGTTGCACAGAGCACAGCAGACAGTTCAGGGATACAGTTGTGGCACATAGTCGCAGTCGGACAGTTCAGGGCTTACAGTTGTGTCACAGAGCGCAGGCGGAACGTTTCAGTATAGAGTTGTGGCATCCGGCGCAGCATCAGTTTCAGGGATCACGTTGTGGCACAGAGCACAGCAGACAGTTCAGGGATACAGTTGTGGCACAGAGCGCAGCACAGACAGAGTTCAGCAGGGCTCAGTTGTGCACAGAGCACGCAGACAGTTCAGGGATACAGTTGGGCAATAGCAGAGTCAGCCAGATTTCAGGGAGACATTTGTGGCAGGCAGAGCACCCGCGGACATTCAGGGATGCAGTTGTGGCACAGAGCGCGCGCGGACCTTCAGGATAGCGTTGTGGCACAGAGCAACAGCATACGTTCAGGGCTACGTTGTGGGCCCAGAGCGGGGCAGCAGACAGTTCAGGGATCCAGTTTTGTGGCAGCACGAGCGCAGCATACAGTTCAGGATCAGTTTGTGGCACAGAGCACAGTCACCATTCAGGGATACAGTTGTGGGCAGCAGATGCCAGCAGACTTCAGGGATACAGTTGTGCACCGAGCGGCGCAGACATTTCAGGGATACAGTTTGTGGCAGCAGAGCACAAGCGACAGTTCAGGGCTCAGTTGTGTGCACAGAGCACAGCAACAGTTCAGGGATACGTTGTGGCACCGAGCCCAGCAGACAGTTCAGGATACCGTTTGTGGCAGAACAGAGCACAGCGGACAGTTCAGGGCTACAGTTTGGCACAGAGCACAGTCAGACGTTCGGGATCGAGTTGTGGCAGCAGAGCACAGCATACGTTCAGGATACAGTTTGTGGCACAGAGCGCAGGCAGACCGTTTTCAGGGATACAGTTGTGGCACAAGATCAACAGCATACAGTTCAGGATCCGTTGTTGCACAGGCGCAGCGGACATTTTCAGGGTACAGTTTTGGCACAGAGCACATCAGACAGTTCAAGGATACAGTTTTGGCACAGAGCCACACCAGACAGTTCAGGGACTACAGTTGTGGCCCAGAGCGGCAGTCAGACATTTCGGGATAACAGTTGTGGCACATAGCGGCAGCAGACATTTCGGGATACAGTTTGTGGCACAGAGCACAGCAACAGTTCAGGGATACAGTTGTGGTCACAGAGCGGGCAGCCGCAGTTCAGGGATACAGTTTTTTGTGGCACGAAAGCACAGCAGCATTCAGGGATACAGTTGTGGCAGCGAGCGCAGCGGACAGTTCAGTGATACAGTTTTGGCACAGATCGGCAGCGGACAGTTCAGGGATAGAGTTGTGGCACGAGCGCACAGACAGTTCATGGATACAGTTGTGGCACGACACAGGCAGAACATTTCTTGGATAAAGTTGTGGCACAGTAGCACAGCAGACATTTCAGATACAGTTTTGGCACAGAGCACCGCAGACAGTTTCAAGGATCAGTTTGTGGCACGAGCCCAGCAGAACAGGTTTCATGGATAAACAGCTTGTGGCACAGAGCACAGCAACAGTTAGTGATACAGTTGTGGCACCGAGCACAGCAGACCGTTCAGGATACAGTTGTGGCACAGAAGCACAGCAGACAGTTCAGGGAGACAGTTGTGGGCATACAGACACAGCAGACATTTCAGGGATACGTTGTCGGCACAAAGAGCACAGCGACAGTTCAGGGATACAGTTTTGGCACAGAGCCAGCAGACATTCAGGGTATACAGTTGTTGGCACCGAGCACAGCATACAGTTTCAGGGCAGACAGTTGTTGGCACAGAGCACAGCTGACGTTCATGGGATACGTTTGTGGCACAGAGGAGGGGCAGCAGCAGTTCAGGATACAGTTGTTGCACAGAGCACCGCAGACAGTTCAGGGATCAGTTGTGGCACAGAGCGCGCTACAGTTTCAGGATACAGTTGTGGCCAGAGCGCAGCAGACGTTGCAGGGATACAGTTGTGGCACAGATCACAGCGTACAGTTCAGGGATACATTTGTTGTGGCACAGACGGCAGCGGACATTTCACCGGGATACAGTTGTGGCACAGAGCGCAGCATCCAGTTGCAGGGATACAGTTGTTGGGCCAGAGCACAGCAGACAGTTTCAGGGATACCGTTTGTGGCACGAGCTCAGCAACTTTCAGGGATACAGTTGTGGCACAGAGCACAGCAGACAGTTAGGGATACAGTTGTGGCTCAGAGCACGGGCATTCAACCGTTCAGTATACAGTTGTGGCACAGAGCGCAGCAGACAGTTCAGGGCTAAGCATTTGTGGCACAGAGCGCAGCAGACAGTTCAGGTATACAGTTTTGGCACCGAGCACAGCGACAGTTCAGGGATACAGTTGTGGCACAGAGCGCAGCGACAGTTCACAGGGATACGTTTGTGGGCACCGAGCGCCGGAGACAGTTCAGGTATACAGTTGTGGCACGAGTGGCAGCGGACAGTTCAGGGGATACAGTTGTGGCACAGAGCGGCAGCAACAGTTCAGGATACATTTTGTTTGCAGCAGAGACGGCATGATACAGTTCAGGGATACAGTTGTGGCACCGAAGCGCGAAAGCCAGTTCAGGATACATTTGTGGCACATAGCGAACAGCGACAGTTCGGGATACAGTTGTGGCACAGAAGCGCAGAGGGTTAGAGCCAATTCCCCTGTGATTACCTGGGGTTTGGGGGGTGTGGGCGCTTCATGGCTGGGGGGCCCACAACTAATACAACACTGCCACGTCCCCATGACCTTCCCCTGTGAGAACCTGGGAGGTCGCATCATGCTGGTGGAACCCCGAGACAACTAATACAACACTGCACGTGCCGCCATGACCGTCCCCTTTGATACCTGGGGGGTGTTTGGGGGTCGCATCATTCTTTTGTTGTACACCACCCCTAATACAACCCTTCACTCCCCGCCTTACCCAAGTCAGACCCCCTTTTATACCGTTTTTTGTCTCAGTACAATGCTTGGATTGAGACCACAACTAATCACAACTGCACTCACCCCCTGACCGTCCCTTTTTCTACCTTTGTTTTCTTCATCAGGCTGTGGAGGAGACCACAACTAAACAACCGGCACCCCCCCTGACCGTCCCCTGTGATACACATGGGGGGGGGCGCATCATGCTGGGAGGAGACCACACTAATACAACACTGCACGCCCCCCCCTTACTCGTTACCCCTGTTCTAACCTGTGGTTGTGTCGCATCATCTTTTTTTACCACCCCCACAGTAACTAATTCCCACACTGCAACGTCCCCATGACCGTCCTGTGATAGCAGGGTGTGGGCCGCTCATGCTGTGGTTACCACCACAAATACAAGCACTGCACACGCCCCACCTGACGTCCCTGTGATAACCTGTGGGGCCACATCATTCTGGGGATCCCAAGCTTCAGCGAGACTGGGGGGATGCTCAGAGATGATGGGGAGGTGGAGTAAAAATATTTGGAAAAAAATATTTGGAAAATCCTGGAAGAAAACCTGGTAAAGGCTTCAGAAGACCTGAGGCTGGGGGAGTGTTCCCTTGATATACAGACAACAGTTCATGGATAGACATCACAGCAGATCCATGTGGGTGGGCAAGGTGCAGTCACGTCAAACCGTAAATCCCCAATGAGATCTGAGGAACAACATGAAACTTCTGTTCAGACACTGTTCGTTCTCCGAGTATGAAACGCGAGATGATCCAATGTGCAAAATGAATGTGTAAAGGTTCCAGCCTCCATCAGACTTTATCACCGGCAGCCAGAGGGTCACACCAAACTATCAGTCTGTATTTAAAAACTTTACAAAAAGCAGTAACGTTTTCTTTACACAAACACTTGCTACCAGGTGTATCTCCATCATCTGCAATATCAATTAAAAACCGTCTATGTGTTTTTTGGCAGTATGTTTTAAAGAGTTAGGGTGCTTGACACCATGGCGTTTTTTAGGCGGTTTTTAGTTATTCGTTTTCACGTGGCGCACAGTCAGTAATAAACGTGGCGCACGGTCAGTAATAAATGTGGCGCACGGTCCGACTTAGGACACAGAAGTAGCTCACACAATTTAATTAATGTGGCTGTTGTGTCAGTCTGTGTTATTACTGCACCCAGATGCTCAGGCCCCCATACTCTCATAGTCCTCCTGACAGAATAGAGGCCTCCCTTGGGGAGTCTGGACAGGACTGTTCAGCGTCGTCTACAGAATATTTACTTTTGGACTTCAGTCTCTAGACTAATGGACAATCACACTGGACTTGGGGAATACTACTGTGTAAAACTTGCCTCACTCCCAATCCCGGAGCGCAGTATAACTTCCAGTAATGCAGATGCCTCGGCGGCTCAGAATATGTGACTGTGGAGTCGCTGACAGCAAGGTAAACACATCTATCTCCCCATCTCCTGGCCGTGTTTGCCAGGCTTTTGTCAGAGGAACATTTGAGGAGAAGCTTCTCTGCGACCATTCTCCTGCACCTGGTCGGCTTCCATTCATTCAGTAATGAAATTCCCTGCCCTGGAATGTGAGGCGTCTGAGAACAGAGATTCAGCCATGTCCACCCCATAAGACATTATCCATAACCACAAGACCCCACCAGATGCCATCAAACACAATGAGATCCCATCAGACATTATCCATAACCACAAGACCCCACCAGATGCCATCAAACACAATGAGATCCCATCAGACATTATCCACAACCACAAGACCCCACCAGATGCCATCAAACACAATGAGATCCCATCAGACATTATATACAACCACAAGATCCCACCAGATGCCATCAAACACAATGAGATCCCATCAGACATTATATACAACCACAAGATCCCACCAGATGCCATCAAACACAATGAGATCCCATCAGTCATTATATACAACCACAAGATCCCACCAAATGTCATCAAACACAATGAGACCCCATCAGTCATTATATACAACCACAAGATCCCACCAGATGTCATCAAACACAATGAGATCCCATCAGTCATTATATACAGTACAACCACAAGATCCCACCAGATGTCATCAAACACAATGAGATCCCATCAGTCATTATATACAACCACAAGATCCCACCAGATGTCATCAAACACAATGCAACCCCATCCGACATGATCTACAACCACAAGATCCCACCAGATGCCATCAAACACAATGAGATCCCATCAGACATTATATACAACCACAAGATCCCACCAGATGTCATCAAACACAATGAGATCCCATCAGACATTGTATACAACCACAAGATCCCACCAGATGTCATCAAACACAATGAGATCCCATCAGACATTAACCACATCCACAAGATTCCACCAGATGTCATCAAACACAATGAGATCCCATCAGACATTAACCACAACCACAAGATCCCACCAGACACCATCAAACACAATGAGATCCCATCATAAAGCATGTAATCCTCTTACACCTCATAAGAAATGATCACACCTCATAAGACATTAGATATCATGCAGGCCCATCTGACTATATGTCATCACCCACCATAAGAAGCCAAATGAAGTACATTGAGACTTCCATCAGACATAGGATGCCATGAAATATCATTTAAACATGTATCAGAGACTCCATTATCAGACTATACTGGACACAATCAGACCCTATCAATCACCGTGTTGTTGGACCCCATTAAACACCATGAGACAGGATTATTTACCAGATGGAATAATACCAGACACCTCCACACAATGCCGTGCCTCATTAACCATCTAATATTCCCCCTCTCTTTAGCATGGTGACAGTAATGGTGGAGAAGTCTAGACAATGGATTGTTAAGCATCGGCGATTGCTGACCATTGTTCCTGTTTATACAAATCTTGTTGTCACTTCTATTTTTGACTGTGAAGTAAAAAAAAAAACCCTTAAAACACAGATGCCCCTCCTAAGGTACAGGGTATTAATATGGGGACTATGGGGGGCCCATCTTTTAGCACTGTAGCCAGTCAGCTCCTTTTTCACCGCTCCTGAGGTCAGGGATCTCTTGTTATTGGATCACAGGTCACTGTAACACTACATTTACATGGGTCCAGTAAAATGGCACCAGAACTGTAACGGAAAGGACATAAGTTTTAATGTAGCTTTTGGAGAATTTCTTTTAAAAAATATATTTTACTTGTAAAATCAAAATTGTAAACGCAGAGCTGTGATTGTATGTCCAGTCGCCTGTCCATATAAAGGGGCCAGTGACCTTATAAAGGATCTCCTAGTATTGATACCCCCTATAAGCCCCCTATAAGCCAGTGCTGCCCCTCTCTGAGCCGTGGCCTGAATGTATTTAAAGGGGTTACTAACGCGTTACCCAAACACAGGATTTCTGGTCGGGCAGCGGCCGGTGACGGCCCAGACGTTCATCTGTGTGCAGTGACTGGGTCAGAACTGCAGAACCAGACACAGCTCACTGGGAAGCTACGAGACCTCAGCGTGGGGGTCTCTCCCATCCAATGATTCCAGAGATGGAGCAATAAGGGCACATGCTCTACATTTGGAGGGACACAGGTCTCTACGCCCTCCAGCCTCTCGCCCCAGCTGTAAGTAGCTGCCAGTTCATTGTTTAACCCTGCGCAGGAGGGAGGGGGTGAATACTAATGATGGTTTTACAGGTCTCTGGAGAGGAAGGTGTGAGGGAGGCTTTAGATATGTCAGACTCTGAGGGATAATAAAAAGCAGGCTCTGTGGGTGGCAGATCTATAGACATCTCCTCAGATATAATGGAAACCAGAGCTATTCCTCCCCCCAGCCTCCAGCATGACAGAGCTGCTATCTGCACACTTACACGTAACCTCCACGACCTTCCACATAAACCTCCACATGGATCTGATGACAGGGAATTACTGTACAAATACCCGCCACGTGTGCCGCCATGATGGAGGAGACCGCTGCTCCCACCACAAGGGAGAACTATGGAAATCATCATCAATGTCCTGGGACAATGATGCAAAGAATAAGGAAAAATTATCTCGGAGCAGATAACTGCAAGGATAATAAAAGGATCAGAGAATCAGGACAGAAACATTATCTGTGGCCAAACAAACAAAACGCAACAAAGACAATAAGATGTACAAAACCTGGTGAAAGGTAATTGTGGATTATTATCATTGTGGCCTTCATGACGTTCAGGCAGCGTCACTCAGTGATTATGTAGGACTCCTATCACATAATACACAGGAGTCTGCTCCTGCAGTCACACAGGGACATGTCAGTCCTGTATCTTACTCCAGATTGCAGTTTCTGATCATTCTTATTACCGGAGGCCAGCGACAGCAGCATCAACCTGCAGAGTCCCCGGCTTTAAACTAAAACCTTTATTTCCGTGCTGCTCTGAAAACACCTGGATCAAATCCATGTGCCCCGCAGGAGCCGCAGACCTCCGTGTATCACACATACCCCGCAGGAGCCGCAGACCTCCGTGTATCACACATACCCAGCAGGAGCCACAGACCCCCGTGTATCACACATACCCCGCAGGAGCTGCAGACCCCCGTGTATCACACATACCCCGCAGGAGCCGCAGACCTCCGTGTATCACACATACCCCGCAGGAGCCGCAGACCTCCGTGTATCACACATACCCCGCAGGAGCCACAGACCTCCGTGTATCACACATACCCAGCAGGAGCCGCAGACCTCCGTGTATCAAACGCGCCCCGCAGGAGCCGCAGACCAACGAGTATCACAGTACCCCGCAGGAGCCGCAGACCTCCGTGTATCACACGTGCCCTGCAGGAGCCGCAGACCCCAGAGTATCACAGTACCCCGCAGGAGCCGCAGACCCCAGTTATCACACGTGCCCTGCAGAGCCCAGACCCAAGAGTACACAGTACCCCCGCAGGAGCCGCAGACCCCAGATTATCACAGTACCCCCGAGCCTCCACCCCCGTGTATCAACACGTGCACCTGCAGAGCCGCAGACCCCGAGGTATCACATACCCCGCAGGAGTCCCAGATCCCAGATATCACACATCCCGCAGGAGCCGCAGACCCCAGAGTATCACACGTGCCCTGCAGGAGCCGCAGACCCCGGTATCACAGACCTCCCGCAGGAGCAGCAGACCTCTGTGCATCACACATATCTGTATCAAAATGTGCATATATATAATAATATAATATATAAATAAATAATGATTATATAATGGAATGCATATGCTTGATGAGTTATTTGGTTGATATCATGGAGTGTAGTTAGGATACCCTAGTAATAGATGAGATGATACGAGATTACTACATAAGACTGCATATCAGAAGAGATAATTATACAAGTAATGAAAAACAAATATCGGACTTTACTTTATATGATGAGTTATGGAGGGTGAGTATATAATGCCAAAGTATATAGGGGCTCTTGTGTCCTGTTCAGCTTTACAGACAATATATGGGCTTGTGCTGACAGCAGTTTAGGAAGACCTCCGCATATGAGCAGGGCCTCATTGCTCAGGAAGATTCATTGCTGAGCTCCATGTGGGCACAATATGAGGAGGTGTTGTGTGTTTTCCCCTCAAAATGCTGGTGTAACCCTATACAGGGTCAGATGTGAGAGAAACCCCGGCAGCTCCCATCCCCGGGCCTAGCATGGTCTGCTCCACTATCTCAGGTCACTTCTAGACTCCTCTTATAATAAATGTCAAATTTCTGTGATAACATTGGAGTGATGGCAGATAACGTGCAGGGGTCCTGCATGGTCCATGAAACATAATACATGGTGTGCACAGACACGTAACATAAATCTAGGAGATACCATCTGAGGAATCACTCTGGCCTCGTCTTTTGTGGCCATTGGAGGTCCAGAGATTTATGCTGAACATATTCTCAGCTCATTTTTCTCACAATGAAGACCATGGGAAATTGTCAGGATGGATTCAATCCCAGCGGTTACAGGTAGACAAGTACAGCAGCCGAAATCACCAATATAATCTCCTATAGATGTCTGTGTGTATTGACTTCTATAGATGCCTCATAGGAGATTATACATCTAGAGACATCAATGGAAAGATCTGATACCATTTACAGGCAGTCCCCGGGTTATATAAAGATCAGTTCTGTAGGTTGTTCTTAAGTTGAATTTGTATGTAGTCGGAACTGTATACTTTATCATTGTAACCCCAGCCAATGGATCATTTGACAATTGGATTTAAAAAGGTGGGTTGTCATAAGTAACCAGGATTCACATAAAGCTTATTTGCGAGACTTTTATAACTCCTACAGCTGATGATTACAGCCTGCCTAAAGTACAGCGAATTACCAAATCCAGAGGTACTTTGTAACTAGGAGTCGTTCTGTAAGTCGGGTGTTCTAAGTAGGGGACCCCTGTATATCCTCCGCGGCTGGACATTGAGAGTTTTTGTTCTCCATTAAAAAAATGCTGTAATAATAACCACAGGAAATAAGAAAGCGATCTGTGAGCGGTCATTATAACCCTCCCAGGAGACGTTACATAACCCGCACACGGATAAGTTCTCCACCACATGGACCGGCACAGGTTCAGATGAGACATGATAAGTGCATGAAGGTCCCTACTACTATGCTCCCACTACATTACATGGAAAGAAGTCAGAGCGCAGAAACCTCCAGGTATTTATGACGAATCCTGTGACTAAAGGCTCATTCAGACAGACGTGGTGCAGTCCGATCACATCCGTATATAGAGCCTGGCCGGTGGCTGTAACCCAGCAAAGCGGTTCTTTGGGATGATGTCACTCGGGCTATGGATAGTCAAAGACCACTTCTCCATCCGGCTTTCTTCCTGACCGGCCGGCTGTCTCACATCCTTTTGTCGATACACCCAGGAAACCACCTACAAGAATTTACAACAATTACCTTCTAGATGCCAAATTTCCCTCTGGATTAATTGAACACACCATTAGAACATGGAATTCACCACCGACTTCACGGAATATTTTGGAAATCATATCGGGACTATAAGTTTATATCCTCTAATCTCATTTGTATGGGAATAGAGGTCTCACCAATCTATCTTTATACGTGTACAGGGCAGGTAGAATTATACATTACAGCGAAACAAGATATTGTTATACCACAAGGAGCCGGACGCTGGGCACCCCGATCATCAACCTAACATTCAAGCCGCTGCTCGGGAACTTCTCTGAAGGGACCTCTGATACACAGTGGGCCCTCAATCTATGTCATCTCACCCCGTGATGGGTATACCCAAGTTCCACTGACAGATCTGACTCTTCTGGCAGACGCTGGGACTCTGTAATCCCGGCTCCGGCTCACATTGGTATAGCAACTGGCACAATCGGATGGCGTCATGCTGCTGTATTACATAAAGCCCTCATCCTTGGCACCCGTCTATATTTTTACCTGCCTCCTTGATTCCCTCTCGTCATGTGGTCTCCATCCTCTGATCACGTCCTTGTCATTGTCCCATCATAATCCCCTGTCTAGTTCCTGCTCTGTCTTTCTCTTCTCTAGGTCCTGGCTGGTTACATATACTACTTACTCTGCTCCTCAACTACAACTTTCATGACTCCATCATATTTGGGCTAATTTCTATATCCCATACTTCTGACTCCCACCACCAAGTGCAGACAACTATGAAGATGAAGACTGAGATCCACTGGCAGGTCTGATACCCGGAGTCTTCTCTGGACAAGTCATGTTACATATCTCAGAAAAACGAGAGATTTTGTTTGGGAATGGAGCGGGGAAATGGAATGTTGGGAAACCATCGGGGGCAGTGTGTCCTCCTATCACTTCATCTGGGTAACTGTCTTATACTTATGGCTCCCACATCATCACACCAGCAGGGCGCATGTGTTCCTCCTATCACTACCAGTTGACCGCCCTATACCATAGTCCCCCAATCATCACACCCGCATTGCGCACTACAGCAGAGACTGAATGCTCACCATGTGGCTTCTATACTACAAACCAAACGGAACCTGGATATACTACTAATCCAAAGTGTTTGCAGTCTGCAGCATCTATATCGTGACCCACCTGCAAACGAGGCGGTGGTGGCAGCTGTCATTGGCTGGACACACAACGTCATGGCAACACCAATCTCCTATTGATGTGCTAGAAATAGTCCATAGAGAGGGGATGTAATAAAGGGGTCACCTGAGTCTGGATAGTGGACAATGGGATTGTTAGTAGATGATACAATCCTCTCTAATAGTGATGTTGGTGGTGTATCCTCGAGCCTGCAGGAGCGGCCACAGTCACAGCAATGCCCTGGTAATCAGCACCCGATTCCCTAGGCCAAATGATTGCCCCCTAGTGCACAAGGTACAACCCCAAAACCCAAATACCCGCTGAGAGCTTTTCAGAGGCAAGAGGGAGACAGTTCAATGTATCTAGCAGCTCTGTGCACGCTACGTCACCTGTGTGCGCTATATAAGGAATTATTATGTCCACAATTCAATCAATTCCACACTTTCAATCTGCTTTTTCAACAAATGATTTTTGTTCTAGTCTTTCCATATATTGCTATGCCCGATCCAGTGACTATATATCCGCGTCTCTACAATGTGACTGTCCTTGCGGAGACTCGGCGCCCCTCCTTTCGTGTCAGCTGGTGATCTTGCTAATGGAATAGATAAAACCTCGTACCCCGCAGGAGCCGCAGACCTCCGTGTATCACACGTGCCCCGCAGGAGCCGCAGACCTCCGTGTATCACACGTGCCCCGCAGGAGCCACAGACCTCCGTGTATCACACGTGCCCCGCAGGAGCCGCAGACCCCCGAGTATCACACGTGCCCCGCAGGAGCCGCAGACCTCCGTGTATCACACATATCTGTATCAAAATGTGCATATGAATGTATAGGATGACTTGCAATCAGAAGGGGGGGGGTTACATAGAAATAGCAGAATATAGGAGATTATTCAACAGAAGAATAATAATACTAAGTACATAGATGGATGATGATACAGGGATATCGATGCAGGAGTATATACAAGTAGATGGACAAATATACTTTATATCAGGATGAGTATATAGGAGGGTGAGTATATAGATGCCAAAGTATATAGGGGCTCTCTGTGTCCTGTTCAGCTTTACAGACAATATATGGGCTTGTGCTGACAGCAGGTTTAGGAAGACCTCCGCAATATGAGCAGGGCCTCATTGCTCAGGAAGATTCATTGGCTTGAGCTCCATGTGTGGCACAATATGAGAGGTGTTGTGTGTTTTCCCTCAAAATGCTGGTGTAACCCTATGACAGGGGTCAGATGTGAGGAGAAAGCCCCGGCAGCTCCCATCCCCCGGGCCTAGCATGGTCTGCTCCACTATCTCAGGTCACTTCTAGACTCCTCTTATAATAAAATGTCAAATTTCTGTGATAACATTGGAGTGATGGCAGATAACGTGCAGGATGGTCCTGCATGGTCCATGATACATGAATACATGGTGTGCACAGACACGTAACATAAATCTAGGAGATACCATCTGAGGAATCACTCCTGGCCGCTCTTTTGTGGCCATTGGAGGTCCAGAGATTTATGCTGAACATATTCTCAGCTCATTTTTCTCACAATGAAGACCATGGGAAATTGTCAGGATGGATTCAATCCCAGCGGTTACAGGTAGACAAGTACAGCAGCCGATATCACCAATATAATCTCCTATAGATGTCTGTATGTAGTGACTTCTATAGATGCCTCATAGGAGATTATACATCTAGAGACATCAATGGAAAGATCTCATACCATTTACAGGCAGTCCCCGAGTTATATATAAGATCGGTTCTGTAGGTTGTTCTTAAGTTGAATTTGTATGTAAGTCGGAACTGTATACTTTATCATTGTAACCCCAGCCAATGATAATTTGACAATTGGATTTTAAAAATGGTGGGTTGTCATAAGAACCAGGATTCACAATAAAGCTTATTTGCAGAGATCTTTTATAACTCCTACAGCTGATGATTACAGCCTAGGCCTAAAGTACAGCGAATTACCAAAATCCAGAGGTACATTTGTAACTAGGAGTCGTCTGTAAGTCGGGTGTTCTTAAGTAGGGGGCCGCCTGTATATCCTCCGCGGCTGGACAGTGATAGATTTTTGTTCTCCATTAAAAAAATGCTGTAATAATAACCACAGGAAATAAGAAAGCGATCTGTGAGCGGTCATTATACACCTCCCAGGAGACGTTACATAACCCGCACATCGGATAAGTTCTCCCACCCCATGGACCGGGGACAGGTTCAGATGAGACATGATAAGTGCATGAAAGGTCCCTACTACTGCTCCCACTACATTACATGGAAAGAAGTCAAGAGCGCAGAAACCTCTCAGGTATTTATGACGAATCCTGTGACTAAAGGCTCATTCAGACAGACGTGTGCAGTCCAGATCACATCCGTATATAGAGCCCTGGCCGGTGGCTGTAACCCAGCAAAGCGGTTCTTTTGGGATGATGTCACTCGGGCTATGGATAGTCCAAAGGACCACTTCTCCTAGCCGGCTTTCTTCCTGACCGGCCGGGGCTGTCTCACATCCGTTTGTCGATACACCCAGGGAACCACCTACAAGAATTTACAAACAATTACCTTCCTAGATGCCAAATTTCCCTCTGGATTAATTGAACAACAGCCATTAGAACATGGAATTCACCACCGGACTTCACGGAATATTTTTGGAAATCATATACGGGACTATAAGTTTATATCCTCTAATACTATTTGTATGGGAATAGAGGTCTCACCAATCTATCTTTATACGGTACAGGGCAGGTAGAATTATACATTACAGCGAATACAAGATATTGTTATACCACAAGGAGCCGGACGCTGGGCACCCCGATCATCACCTAACATTCAGCCGCTGCTCGGGAACTTCTCTGAAGGGACCTCTGATACAGCAGTGTGGCCCCTCAAATCTCATGTCATCTCACCCCGTGATGGGTATAACCCCAAGTTCCACTGACAGATCTGACTCTTCTGGCAGACGCTGGGACTCTGTAATCCCGGCTCCGGCTCACATTGGTATAGCAACTGGCACAATCGGATGGCGTCATGGCTGCTGTATTACATAAAGCCCTCAATCCTTGGCACCAGCTGCTATATTTACCTGGCCTCCTTGATTCCCGCTCGTCATGTGGTCTCCATCTCTGATCACGTCCTTGTCATTGTCCCACTAATCCCCTGTCTAGTTCCTGCTCTTGGCTTTCTTCTCTAGGTCCTGGCTGGTTACATAATAACTACTTAACCTCTGCTCCTCAACTACAACTTTCATGACTCCATCATATTTGGGCTAATTTCTATATCCCATACTTCTGACTCCCACCACCAAGTGCAGACAACTATGAAGATGAAGACTAGAGATCCACTGGCAGGTCTGATACCCGGGAGTCTTCTCTGGACAAGTCATGTTACATAATCTACAGAAAAAAGAAGAGATTTGTTTGGGAATGGAGCGGGGAAATGGAATGTTTGGGAAACCAGCAGGGGGCAGTGTCCTCCTATCACTTCTCGGGGTAACTGTCTTATACTATGGCTCCCACATCATCACACCAGCAGGGGGCAGTGTGTCCTCCTATCACTACCAGGGTGACTGCCCTATACCATAGCCGCACATCATCACACCCGCAGGCACTACAGCAGAGCAGGACTGAAGTGCTCACCATGTGGCTTCTATACTACAAACCAAACGGAACCTGGATATACTACTAAATCCAAAGTGGTTGCAGTCTGCAGCAGTCTTATATTCGTGACCCACCTGCAAACGAAGGCGGTGGTGGCAGCTGTCATTGGCTGGACACACAACGGTCATGGCAACACCAAATCTCCTATTGATGTGCCTAGAAATAGTCCATAGAGACGGGTGATGTAATAAAGGGGTCACCTGAGTCTGGATAGTGGACAATGGGATTGTTAGTAGATGATACAATCCTCTCTACTAGTGATGTGTGTGGTGTATCCTGAGCCTGCAGGAGCGGCCACAGTCACAGCAATGCCCTGGAATCAGCACCCGGATTCCCTAGGCCAAATGATTTGCCCCCTCTAGGCACAAGGGGTACACAACCCAAAAGTACCCGCTGAGAGGCTTTTCAGAGGCAGAAGGGAAGGCAGTTCATGAGTGATCTAGCAGCTCTGTGCAGCGCTACGTCATCTGTGTGCGCTATATAAAGGAATTATTATGTCCACAATTCAATCAATTCCACATTTCAATCTGCATTTTTCAACAAATGATTTTTGTTCTTAGCATTTCCATATATTTGCTATCCCGATCCAGTGACTATATATCCGGCGTCTCTACAATGTGACTGTCCTTGCGGAGACTCCGGCGCCCGTCCTTTCGTGTCAGCTGGTGATCTTGCTAATGGAAGTAGAATAAAACCTGTTCTATCTGGCGGGATGCTGCGCGTTTCGGGCCGGCTGTGACAATAGATGACAATTTGCAGGGTTATTGCCTTTCCCTTGCAGTTTACAGCACACAGACATTTCTGTGGGAACTCCCTCGCATGCCTCCGGGGATTTATGAGCCCGGCCACCCGTCTGTGGGATGCGGAGTAACCAGGGTCACTGCTGCGGAGGACAGCAGACACTCACAGCTGTTGGAGAAGGAACATCCTACATAACGTGGCACAGAGGTGGCACTAGGTACCATGCAGGGGCACAGCACATTCAGGAAAACCCATGGAGCACAGGGACACTAGCATTTCTCAAACTGCCTAAAATCTCCATTAAAAAGGCCAGATTAGAAGACCAGCATTCAGTTATGATAAAAGCCAGGTATAAATTAACCTGAAGGGCTCCATGGGGAAGGAGGGGGCGTTACAGGAGCCCCTCTAGGCTCCGCCTGCTCTCCCCCCTCAGCACTTCTAACCCTCCCACTGCCTCCTCCGGCACTCCCCTCCCAATGATGGCAGGCGTCTCTTGAAGCAGCCAGAATAAGGGGGGCGTGGGATTTGGAGGCTTCCAGTGGGTTAAAAGTGCTCTAGGGGTGAAGTTGGAGCCCTAAGGAGCCCCGATCCCCCCCACAGAGCCCTTTGGCTTTTCTTTCTTACAAATAAGCATCTGGTCATTATCTTTAATCAAAGTATGGCAGTGTTCAGCTCCTCTACAAAGCACTGGTGGAACTGATACTCCTGTGTCTCGTAGTAGTGAATGGAGGGTAGTGGGACATGTATTGGACATGCACATCAGGGGGTATCCCAGAAGTCAGACCCCAGTCACTTATCACCTATCCACACTTGTAGGTCAACTCCATGAAGCCCTAAAATAACTAGGTCAATAAGAGGTTAAAAGAGCAGAAAGGGTGTTGACGTCTGTACAGGGGTGAATATAATCTAGCGGCACAGCGAGGATACAGGGGGGCAGCCGCACATGTAATGTCATTTGTCATGTTCTGTTTATTCTAAGAGGGGGACATCAAAGTGATGCGGGGGCCACATCTGCTGCAGGAATTAGCCTATAAACACACTTGTAGCCTCATAAACATCCAATGTGGCCTCACACACACAGACCATTCCTCTACTACATACCATATACACAAGTATAACCCAGCTATGGCTACATGTGACGTGCGGAACCAAGTTATAAAAATAATAAAATAATGTACAAACATCTTCAGTGAGAAGCATCCAGCGCAGGTTGTGTATGGGAGACCAGACTCATATACCATTAATCCCGGAGCTGGAGCGTCCATGTGGAGCTGAGGGGTTCCCTCTGACGCTCGCCCTGTGCCTGCGCGGCCCATACATGCGCAGCGCCCCCCATTCAGGTCTATGGAGGCAGTGATTACCCCACAGTCATAGCTGCTTCTGCCTCCCCCATGTTGAATAGTGAGCGGCTCATACACGGCCAACTCACTATTATGGTAAGGAAAAGTTTACCAAGTTTAAGAAAGGACGACATATTACTGTGACACAGAATTACTACAACTTCCTCCTGGTCAAACTTCTGAATGAATTTCATTAACCACAAAATATAACGACTAATAATCTAATGACGAAATAGATCAGCGGAGACTGAGGCGCCATGAGTAACAGAACGGAAGAAATATCATCACTTCTGGGGTAAAGCCTTAACAAAAGCCATGCCATGATATTAAAGGAAATCTCCCGTCAGAATCCATCATGATAAATATGCAAATATGTTTTCCGGGATGGGATAAGGCCTTATAGGAGGTTCCTCGGATGAGCAGGAGACCTCGGAGCATTGATTAACTCTTTCATTACCTCCATGTCCTGGGCGATCTTTGCAGTTCTGTTCGGCTCTTCACTATAACTGTGTATAATGTGTTTTTCTTCATAAAATTTGCAAACTATTTAAAATATAAAAAATACACTTATGTTTGCCATTAAAATGTAAAATGTAGTAAACCTTTACAAAAATATGTTAAAAATGTGTAGGGTATCAATCCCTTCAGCTACAGAGGGGGCATGTTCTAAATACCTGTCACAGCAGCGCAGATCCCGAAAATTTTGAAAATCCTAAGAAAGTGCGATCTGCGGACTCTTAGTAAATAAGCCCCAATATTTCTCATGTGTACATAGAGGTTTATATGTCTGTAGGTGAATATTAGCAGACAGTCCCTCAGTACTGGAGGCAGAGCAGGGATTTGAAGAGACACAGAGCTGTCAGTCAGAATAATGGGGTGTGGCTCACTGCCAGCCTGAGGGTGATGCCACATATGGCGTTTTGAACACTTTTTTGGTCCGTTTTTAAGCAGTCCGTTAAAAGCAGTCCGTTTTGAAAACGCATCCGGTTTTGACAGGTTTACCAATTATCTTAATTAAAATTATCTAAATTGACATGAGTCACATAAGCTAATTTGCATATCAGAAAACCATCTGTAATTAAGGTACAGGACCCCACTGGCAGCTAATTTTAGGTGATATGGGGAGGACTTGTAACCCTTTATCAGCAGGTATCGCTAGTCGGGGGGGGGGGGGGGGTCAAATTCTGGTGACAGGTCCGTTTTAACAGCAAATATCTCTGATTCTGTGGCATCTACAAACACAATTCTGATGTTGTATCAAAGGGGAGATTCTCCTCATTAATATGACACCAGATGATGTGGTTATTTGAAGTGGGCCGCGGTCTTGATGTCTATACACATGCTGTATGGATGGGGTATGTGCAATTAGGACGCATACACAGTGGTATTGCAGGGATGAAGGAGAGATTCTTCTGTACATTATAGAATTATTATTTTTACGTTAATGGTTGTAGAATAAGGTAAACCAGACACATAATTGTGATACAGGGGAATGTAGAGAATGTCAGAAGTTCCATAAAACTTCCTCCCGATTCTTATCATCGGTCTAAACATTTCCTTACAAGAGAATTAAGTTTAACCACAATGTGTCAACATCAATGTTACGATATCCTGAAAGATCAATGTATCAAATGATGTCAAGACAGAAAGAGATGGAAGAGATGTCATCAGTTCTGGTCTAAAACCTCAATGATGAAACTTATGGAAAGACACAAAGTCGCTTAAAACCACAACAACAAGTCAGGATCTTACCTTTGACATTTAATATACAGCAAAAGTTTTCACACTCCTTGAACTTCTTCGTCATTTTCATATGTTACAGCCACAAACAGATGTATTGGATGGATATTTTATGAAATAACAAAACACTTATCAACAAAGTATCAAGTATTTGAGTTTTTCAAAATTGGTAAAAAAAAAAAAATGAATAGTATTTTGTGCCTATAGATTTCCTCGATTTCCTCCTCTTCTCTGATCTCTCCCTCCCCCCCTCAAACATAATCCAGTGTCCAATTGCCTTTAGAAATGTCTTCATTAGTAAATAGAGAACATCTGGATGTCATTTATAACGTGTGAAGCCTCAGAGGTTTATTAGAGAACATTAGTGAACAAACCGCACAGGAGCGCAGCAGACAGTTCAGGGATACAGTTGTGGCACAGAGCGCAGCAGACAGTTCAGGGATACAGTTGTGGCACAGAGCGCAGCAGACAGTTCAGGGATACAGTTGTGGCACAGAGCACAGCAGACAGTTCAGGGATACAGTTGTGGCACAGAGCGCAGCAGGGTTAGGCAATTCAGAAAATCTCCTGAAGCACAATCCATCATCTGTACCTGGCAGGAGTATGGCACAACAGCTCACCTACCAAGACATGGCTGCCCAACGTCCACTGACAGCACAGACAGGAGGCCCAGGGTCACATTATGGGAGCCACAGAGATCCACAGCTCAGGGGGGAGAACCTGTCCACAGGACCACTATTACACAAATGTGCAAGAAGAAGCCATTACTGAAAGCCATATGAAGTCCTGTCCTATGTAGGGGCACAGCAGCAACATGGAAGAAGGGGCTAAGAGGAGACCACAACTAATACAACACTGCACGTCCCCATGACCGTCCCCTGTGATACCTGGGGGGCCGCATCATGCTGGGGGGAGACCACAACTAATACAACACTGCACGCCCCCCTGACCGTCCCCTGTGATACCTGGGGGGGTGGGGGGGCGCATCATGCTGGGGGGACACCACAACTAATACAACACTGCACGTCCCCATGACCGTCCCCTGTGATACCTGGGGAAAACAACACTGCACGCGCCCCTGGACCAGTCTCCAGTCCATTGCTGATACCTGGGTAATCAGAAGGGCGGTAGACATCAATGAGGGATTGAGGGGTGCGACAACACAAACTAAGTACACAAGATGCAAGCTCTGAGTCTGCCCATATGACCGTTTCCCCTTGCTGATAGCAGGGGCGCTGCATAATGGCTTGGGGAAGGTACCACCACAGCCAAAATCAAACAGATGCACGCCCAACCCTGACCGTCCCAGTGATTACCTGGGGGGGCAGCAAAATGCGTGGGGGGAGCCCAAGACGTACAGCAGGCAGACTGGGGAGATGCTCAGAGATGTGGGGCGGTGGGTAGTAAAATATTTGGAAAATCCTGGAAGAAAAACCTGTTAAAGGCTGGCAGAAAGGACCTGAGGATGGGGAGCTGGGTTCTCCCTTTGATTATACAGAACACAGTTACAATGGTGTAAGAGACCCATCACAGCAGATCATGATGGTTGCAAGGATGCAGTCACAGTCAAGGATGCTCTAAACCCAATGCTGACGAATCTGAAGGGAACAACATGGAAACTCTGTTCAGGGACACTTTCTTCCGACGATGAAAGCCGAAGATGGAGCCACATGTGCACAAGAATGAGAACTGTGATGGTGTAAAAAGGTTCCAGCCACTCCGATCAGACTTAATCACCGCCAGCCACAGAGTGGCGGACGATCACCACAAACTCTGCATCAGTACTCTATTTAAAAAATTGAACAAAAAGCAGGTAATGTTTTCTTTACACAAACATCTTGCTACCAGGTGTTTTGCTCGAATCATCTGCAATCTTCTGAATATCAAATTAAAATACTGTAATGTAATTGTTTTGGCTGCTAGCTGTTAGTAAGGTTAGGAGTGCTGACACCATGGCGTTTTCTCTAGGAGTTTTAGTATGATGCAGTTTTCAAGGCCGATCGTAAAAAACGCCATGCATTTTTGACCAGTTTTTGTTGAATTGAAGGATAAATTGGTTCAAACCCTGTATAAAACGCAAACTAACAAGAAGCCCTTGTGTGTCATGTGGCTTGTGTTTTGAACCGTTTTTAGTTCATAAGTTAAAACTTCATTTATGTGATACTTTTGATGGGACTCCCAATCTCTCTCAGGCCGTTAGACGATGGACCGTCCTCAGGACGGTGAATATAATCAGTTTTATTGGTCAGCGCGAGGGACTTATGTTTAGGCCGGAAACTGCGAAACTTTACAGTCACGAAGTTTGCTGGGTGAAAAGTCTAGGGAAGAGTAGATAGGACAAACTCTCTACATCGGGCCACATGATTGGGAGAGGTTATTAGGTGCAGAGGGTCAATTCATGCCGAAGTGATACGGGAGGCAGCTGTTCAGAGATAACATTGGTGTCCGGGGCCGTGAACCACAGAGGATTAATCCACAAGCTGACAGTCATTATAACAGGACCACAGACGAGGTTTACAATGGCTAGGGAAACTACCGGTGATGGTTCTGCCATGCACAGTATAATGTCCTCTGATATTCACTAATATCCACACTAACCATAACAATCTTATAAAGTATTACTGTATTTATCACACTAGGCCTCTTTAACTCAGGGCGATGCGGGCCCGGGGGGGCCTACAGGACACCCGCTGCGGAGCCACAAGCAGTGCTCACCCCTCCATAGCGAGGACAGGCGAACTTGGAGCATGGGGAAAAAGGATTTAGGAGGCATGTCGACAGACAACACCACGTCTGTGTGTTCATTTGCAGTACCAGAAAACCAGGTATGTGGTCACCTGCGCCACTGACAGGTTGTCGTGGAGCTCTTGATGGGCAGGATGTACTATCCAGCCGTATATACGTTCCCCAACGTCAGTGTGAAAGAGGCACAAAGGACTACACATATATGTATGAACATGTTCCATGAATGGGATACAAAACAATGGATTCGTTGCTCCACTGTTTGGGGGCATGTAAAAAGTGCGCTCAAGCACTGATGAAGCAATGAAATCTGCCCAGCTTGCAAACAAGGACTGGATTGAAGGGAACCTGCTTGAGGTCTTGGGGAAACCTACATCCGTCCAATTTACACGAGGTCCCAATTAAAGACCCAAAGCAGGATCGATGTGCCAAGCAGGAGCCCCACGGTAGAGATCTTACTGTTAGCGCAATGCATCACAGTAAGGATCGAAGTACTGAGAGCCACCACGGAGAGCATCGACTATATCGACACGCAGATGCCCCACACGAGGATCGATGCAGCAGAGCCCACAAAGGATCGATACTGTAGACACCACATGACAGGGATCTAAATACTGTAGGCCCACCACAGTCAGTGGACTGATACTGAGACACCAGCAGTGAGGATCGAGGATTTTATACATTTTGCAGCCGACCCCTCATCAGAGGGATTGATGCGAGCCAGACACCCCGACAAAGAGGATCCAATACTGTAGCCACCACATGAGAGAAGCCGATTGTACTGTAAGCCAACCACAGAGGGAGATCATGCAGCCAAGACCCACAGAGGGAGTTCGATTTGCAGCGTGAGGACTCAGCATGAGGATCGAATACTGTAGGACACCACGAGGAAATGAGTAGCACATACTGTTAGATCACCAAAGAGGATCGATTGGAAGCAGACCCCACAGGAAGGATTGAGCAGAGACCCACAGAGGATCGATACATGTAGCCAACAAGCGGATCGATACTGTGACCCACAGAGGAGCGATACTGTACGGACACAAAGAGGACGAGCAGCAGACCCCACAGAGGAGCGATGGCAGCAACCCCACAGAAGGAAGCGATGCAGCAGAACCCCCCACAGGAGGAAGAGATTTTGCAAGCAGGGACCCCCACAGAGGAGGAGATTGAAGCAGGACCCCACAGGGGAAGCGAGATGCAGTCAGACACCACAGAGGAGCGATGAGCAGACCCCACAGAGGGGTAGCGATTTTGTTGCAGCAGGACCACCCCAGTCAGAAGTCTCGAGCGAACAATGTTTGCAGCAGAACCCACAGGGAGTTCGGTGCGGCGAGACCCCAAAGTAGGATCCGATTCGTGCAGTAAGGAAAATAACGAAAGGAATTATGATAAAATTGAATAGCGAGAAAGACCCAAAAGCGGAGCGAAAGTGTTGCAGTGCAGATCCCACAGCAAGGGAGCGATGCAGCACTCCCCAACATGAAGGATCAATGAGTAGGAACGATGTGCACAGCAGACACACAAGCAGGATGCGATGCAGCAGGACCCCACAAGAAGGGAGCGGAGGCAGCAGACCCCACCAGCAGCGATGAGACTTATGGAAGACGAAAAAAACAGAGGGAGCATTTTAAGTTAGGTTTGGATAGTCAGTGCAGCAGGACCCGAATCGAGGAATCGATCAGGGATGCAAGCCAGACCCCCACAGTCAGCAGGAGCAGCATGCGGCAGCAGACCCCACAGAGGGAGCGATGCAGCAGACCACCACAGAGTGAAGGCGAGCATCGCAGAATACCCCCAAACGAGGAGACGACTTGCAGCAGACCCCACGGAGTGAGAGACGCGCAGCATGTACCCCACACGAGGCAATCGACGCAGCAGGATGCCCCCCCAACGAGGATCGATGCAGCAGACCCCACAGAGGATCGATGCAGCAGACCCCACAGAGGATCGATGCAGCAGACCCCACAGAGGATCGATGCAGCAGACCCCACAGAGGATCGATGCAGCAGACCCCACAGAGGAGCGATGCAGCAGACCCCACAGAGGATCGATGCAGTTAACAACAAAGAGGATCTATACTGTAGACACCACAGAGGATCGATACTGTAGCCACCACAGAGGATCGATACTGTAGCCACCACAGAGGATCGATACTGTAGCCACCACAGAGGATCGATACTGTAGCCACCACAGAGAACCTTCCTGGACACGTGTAGTATGACTCAGGCGATGTCATACCTGAGCTCCCACCTACTATGCCAGAAATTAATATCGCTACAGTTTAGAAGCCAAGGATTTACACCATACAGATATATCAACTCATTTCTAACAAGTTGGTGGAGGCCAGCTTAGGTGAGGAGAGGGCAAGATCCCACTACTTATCCAGCAGGGGACCAAGGTCCCTCTCCCACCGTGCCCTTCTCAGTGTGGGTGTTTGTTTGATGTAAATGGATAGTAACTCAGTGTACAGCCAGGATATGAGGACATAAACATTTTTAGATTCAGCATAGAAATGGAACCTGTCATCAGCTAAAAATGACATTCCTGGTGACAGGCTCCCTTTAAGGGCCACTACTGTCTGTCTGTGAAATGTATCCAGCATGGTAATGATACACGTTACTGGAAAATACGATCTCCTATAAACGTATAGACAGCCCATCAACACACACTTTCTGTCATCAGAAATGGATCTATCAAACAAGTGCAAATATTCAGAAACTCTCCAGTTAGATTTCTCAGTTTATTTCTTAATATAATAATTTTACATTTTCCTTTCAGACAGATCCAAATACTTGAAATCTTCCTGTCTAACCATTCTCACTTTTTAAACCAATGACACAAAAAAGCTAAAACTGGGTAAGAGAAACACTAAGCGAGATCACCGTCAGATCTGACCTGCAATATTCCATTCACAATGCTGAAGGCTGAGGGTGCGTTCACACGTTGCAGTTAAAAATCAGCTTTGAGGTGGTTTTAGGTGCAGTTTTGTCAATTTTACAGGCGAAAGACATGAACTGAACGATAAAATTTGATTTTGAAGGGGAAACCTGCTCCTCAGATGTCATTCACCCGTTCAGTTTATGTCTTTCACCTGTTAAATTGACCAAACTGCACCTAAAACCACCTCTAAGCTGACTGCACCCTTATAATAAGGAGGAATAAGTATATTAGCTGCATCTGAGAAGCTCAGGATCAGTAATACAAGTTATATACAGAGATGTCCCCTTTATGGACAGTGGGGCTCAGACCTTAAAGGGACAGTCAGCTTTCTGGATCTTACACTGGGGTATAAATAGCGACGCTGATGTTATGCAGGATGAAGCTAGAATATAAATGGCCAGGATGACGCCACAAGATGCAACATGCAGGGTCGGGTCTATAACTATGTGGCGAGTGCCGATATACAGAACATGAGGTAGAAGAGTGACAGGGAAAGTGGTCGGAAACCATGGCAACACTATCCTCTTCTACCTTCCCCCAATTTCTTTTCCATACCAATGAGCCAATGTAGACATTGTGGCGATAGGAGTCTGGGGAAGGGGTCGCTGCACAATGCAGACACTGGAACCAGTAACTCAGAGTGAACCCGGCTGTAGAAACTCATTCATCACCAGAGAACATCGAAATAATCCACCGGCTCAGAGAGCACATCACAGCTACATAATCTCTACCTGTATTCTGCCCCAGCATCACTACCATAGATCACACTGTACTGTGGTGTCTATTCTCCATCAGTATCCCCCTATACATCACACAGTACTGTGGCCCCTATTCTCCATCAGTAACCCTCCTATACATCACACAGTACTGTGACCCCTATTCTCCATCAGTATCCCTCCCATACATCACACAGTACTGTGGCCCCTATTCTCCATCAGTATCCCTCCCATACATCACACAGTACTGTGGCCTCTATTCTCCATCAGTATCCCTCCTATACATCACACAGTACTGTGACCTCTATTCTCCATCAGTATCCCTCCTATACATCACACAGTACTGTGACCTCTATTCTCCATCAGTATTCCTCCTATACATCACACTGTACTGTGACCTCTATGTCTGAAGAGACCCATTAAAGTTACTGGATACATGAGGTGGGAAATGTAAATTAGTTTCTAATCACGTTTCCATTGTCCATATCCAAAGTAACCACAAAAATAAGAGAATTATTATGTTACTAAGGGTATTGGTAGGATGAATGTTTCAGATGGCTTTTCTGTTCCTCATACTTTACACTGCAGCTCAGTTTGGAAGCTTTATAAAAGCCCTAATCCTGCGAGTGGTGACTGGAGAGAGATATATTTCACAGGAACAGAACACAATAATAGAGGTGATGGCTCCTCGTCCATCTTCAGGGAGTCTCGTTTAGAGCACACACCAGCTAATGGCGAGGACGTACGTTTGGCTGTAATCACCGCTGCTAATTGATGAGACCTGATGTTTACCAAGTTCCGGGTCGTTTCAGAGGCATTTGGACTAAGAGATCATGAAAAAACGTGTATGTTCTGTGAGAATAGAAAATTGATGGCCACTTAACCTGCACGTCACGTCACAGGTGATCAAATGTTCAGGTCCTGTGGGCTGGGAGTGAATGAAGAAGAGTGAAGACTGATCAAAGACGCGAACATTGTCCTGCAGAAACTCATCACCTGTCAGACCTCATGAGGCCATAACAACTCTACAACAGCAAAGTCAGATTGCAAATGTACGATTTCTTTAAGATCTGCCTTGTGTCTGCAGGAGCCGATTCCTTTTAACCAAGGTTAATACATTGCAAACACTGTATGACCACATGTAGCATCACAACATCCCTGGTAAGATGTGGTTAAAAGGGGCCTCTACATCTACAGCCTGAACACAGGGGTCCTGTCAGTAGAGTGACCCTGCTCCTTCACACCATGGATGGTCTCTTCCCAGAAAGCCTTTAGAGAATATGTCATGTGTTACTCCTTATTTCCTCCTCATGTACCGTGTGTCCTGACATAAGACGGCGTGTAACCGTGACGGATGGAAATACAATTGTAGCTTATTACACACACATCTGGATACAAGCGACAGCAGGTCATTAGTCAGAGATGTCTGATCCCATCTGTTGTACACTTACTACAAGGCCCCGTCCAGCGCTTCACCCATTATTATTGAGTTATGGCTTTTATACTGAAACAATTGTTACTCTCCTTGATAGAGAATCAGGGCTCTCCTCTCCTCCCTGCACCACACACTGCAGCTTCTCCTCTCCTCCCTGCACCGCACACTGCAGCTTCTCCTCTCCTCCCTGCACCACACACTGCAGCTTCTCCTCTCCTCCCTGCACCGCACACTGCAGCTTCTCCTCTCCTCCCTGCACCGCACACTGCAGCTTCTCCTCCCTCACATCCTGGAGCAGAACTCCACCAAGAGAGGACCTGGGAGCAGTACAACTGACAAATACTATTCTAGGCTTTTGAATGTGGCTGCATTTTATGTATATGCTTAGTAGTAAAGCCAAAAAAGTAGTAGAGTCTAAATTATTGAAATTGAGGAGCTGTAAACTGAAGTTTGGCTTCCTAACCTGGTTATGAATCTGCTCCTCCCACACGGCCTTTTCTATTAATCTCATTGCATTGGATGTGATAGTTGCTAGTTGGATGACAACCTGTTTTCCGAGGATCAGCTGTTGTCAGCTGCTTTGTCTTTGTGTGATTGATCAGATAGGAACATACCTGATGGTGTGACCCACAACTATTGTTAATGAGATAAAGCACATCCCCAGAAGACATGGCTGATAAGAGGATGGGAATGAGAGCGGCTCCTCACTGGGGAAAGTAGCCGTTACAGTTATGTAAGAAACTTCTTGTGTCAGATTTACAAAATTAGCTAATAATCTAACTGAATGATAAAATGTGCAGGACTCATCATCCTAACAGGCAAGCATTGTGCAAGTATGTTAGTGCAGCACTACAATACAGAGACCACACATCAAATTTATAAAGCACCTATTCTTCTGAGTACAAGATAAGACGCGTCCTACGGCTGTAGTAGAGAAGACAGAATCCCACGTACCGATCCTATATGGCACTGCAGGGGGCATGTGCATTCCCAACACACTCTAACCACAACAAACCCTTACTTAGGTATAGGAGGCTGCTTGGGTAAGCAGAAACTCCATGGCCACTATACCGTGAGTCACCAGGTGCATTGTGACAGATACCTAGCACCAGGAGCGTTGTGACTGGTACGTGAGCAGCAGGTACCGTTGTGTACCGGTGTGTGCGAGCACAGTGTGCAGTTGTGCCGCGACTGTCCCGTGCGCACCGTGTGACGGTGTACGCGAGACAGCAGGTGCCCGTTGTGGCGGTGTAGCGGAGCAGCAGGTGCCGTGTGGCGGTGTACGTGAGACCAGGAGCCGCTTGACTGACGGTGTCGCGGCAGCAGGTGCCGTTGTGCGGGTAGCGAGCACCATGAGCCGTCTGTGACGGTGTGCGCCGAGCAGCAGGTGCCGTTGGGGCGGTGTAAACAGTGACACCAGGGCATTGTGATGTGTACGCGATGTAGCAGGTGACGGTGTCCAGTGAGACCAGGAGCCGTGGTGTGGCGTGTAGTTCAACGGTGTAGCAGTGCCCGTTGGGCCGGTGTACTGTGAGTCACCAGGTAGCCGTTGTGTGACGGATGTACGTAGCTAACGTAGCAGGATGCCGTTGTACGAGTGTAGGTGGCGCACCAGGAGCCGTTGGACGGTGTACGCCAGAGTAGCAGGGACCGGTAGTTGACCGTGACGACCCCAGGAGACGTTGCTGACGTGTCGCGAGTAGGAGGTGCCCGGTGTACGGGAGCACCAGGAGCCAATGTGGCGGGGTTTACGGAGTAGCAGGTGCCGTGGTGACGGTGGATGCGAGATACCAGGTGCCGTTGTGACGGGGTACGTGAGCAACAGGAGCCGTTGTGACGGTGTACGCCCGAAGTAGCAGGTGAAGGTGTACGTGCAGCACCAGGGAGACGTTGTGGCGGTGTACGCGAGCTAGAGTGCCGTTGTGACGGTGTACCCGTGAGCACCTAGGGATTGCCCTTGGACGGTGTACGCGAGTAGCCGGTGCGGTGACGGGGTACGTGAGGACCCAGGAGCCGTGTGACGGTGTACGTGAGCACCAGGAGCCGTTGTGACGGTGTACGTGAAGTGCAACGGAGCCGTTAGGTGCAGGTGTACGTGAAGCACAGGCAGCGTTGTGACGGTGTACGTGAGCACCAGGCAGCCGTGGTGACTGTACGCGAGTAGTCGAGGTGCTCGTTATGACCGGTGTACGTGAAGCACCAGGAGCGTTGTGGCGGTGTAACGCGAGCAGCAGAGGTGGCGGTGTACGCAGAGAACAGTGTGAGCCGATTGGACATGTGTATCGCCGCGACTAGCAGTGCCGTGTGAGGTGTACGTGAGCCCGCACCACGAGCCGTTGTGACGGCGTACGCGAGAAACCGCAGGTGCCGTTGTGACGGCCGTGCGCGAGCCAGCATGTGCTGTGGGTGTCGGATGCATGTAGGCGAGCAGCCAGGTGCCACGTTGTGCCGGTGTACGTTGAGCACAGGAGACGTTGTGACGGCGTATGCGCGTTCGGCAGGGGACGGTGTGTCTATGAGCAACACAGACCCGTTGTGCTGTGTGTACGCGAAGTAGGAGGTGCCGTTGTACGGTGTGTACGTGAGCACAAGAAGCCGTTGTGACGTTGTACGTGGCCACCAGGGAGCCGTTGTGCGGTGTGATAAGCCGAGTAGCAGGTGCCGTGCTGGACGGGGGCCTGAGACACCAGGAGAAGTGTGACAGTGTACGATGAGCCACCAGAGCCCCCCTTTGTGGCGGTGCTACGCCCCCGGCAGCAGGCTGGCGTTGTTACGCGAGTAGAAGGTGCCGTGTGACGGTGTAAGGCAGTAGCAGGTGCCGTTGTGGCGGTGTACGCGGCCGCAGGAGGCGGGTACGCGAGTAGAGGTGCCCGTTGGATGGCGGTCCCGTGATGCACCCATGGACGCCGTTGTGACGGGGACGCGAGCAGCAGGTGCCGCTTGATGACGGTGTACGTGAGCACAGGAGCGTGTGACGGTGTATGCAAGTAGCAGGTGCCGTTGTTGTCGGTTAGGCGAGCAGCAGGTGCCGTTGTGCACTCTTGCTACGTGAGCACCAGGAGAACGTTCCGTGGCGGTTGTACGCGAGTAGCAGGTGACGTTGTGAAGGTGTACGTGAGCAACAGGAGCCGTTGTGACGGGGTACGTGAGCACCATGAGCCGGTTGTGATGGTTTATAGTGAGTAGCCGGAGGGACCGTTGTGACCGGTGTACGTGAGCCACCTGGAGCGTTTTGGCGGTGTACGGAGCAGAGGAGGCGGTGTACCGAAGTCACGCAGGATCGCCCGTTGTGGCGCGTGATACGCGAGCAGCAGGTGGCGTGCTAAGCGAGTAGCCGATGCCTGTTGTGCGGGTGTACGCGAGCCGCAAGGTGGGGTGTTACGCGAGTAGCAGATGCCGTTGTGCGGGTTACGCGAGCAGCGGGGCGGTGTACGCGAGTAGCAGGTGCCGTTTGTGGCGGTGTAGCGAGCCAGCGGTGGCGTGTTGCGCGTAGCAGGTGCCGTTGTGGCGTGTGTACGTGAGCCACCTGGATCCTTTGTGGCGGTGCTTTTTCTTCTTCTACGCGAGAGCGGTGCGTGTACCCGAGTAGAACCGCGTGACGTTGTGACGGTGTATCTGAGCGCAGGTGCCGTTGTGACGGTGGCAGCGAGCACGCCAGGTGCGGTGGGGCAGTGTATGTGAGTAGCAGGTGCGTTGTGGCGGTGTACGCGAGCAGCATGGTGCTGTAGGTGATGCGAGAAGCACCGGCCCAGTATGTGACGGTGTACCTTCCCGTGAGCACAAGGGAGCCGTTGTGCCGGTGTCGCAAGTAGCCGGTGACGTTTGTGGCTCGGTGAGTATGCGTAGCTAGCAGGTGCGTTTGAGTGTAAAGGTGCCTGCACGTGAGCAGGACAAGGAGTGTTGTGGCGTGTAGCGAGTAGCAGGTGACGTATGTGACGGGCTGTAGCGGGCACCCCAGCACCGCCGGGTGTGCGGGTGGTACGTGGGAGCACCTGGAGCGTTGTACGGTTGTACTAGCACCAGGAAGCCATGGCCGACGGGACGTGTGAGCACCAGGACAACTTGTGCGTTGTACGCGAGCACCAGGTGCCATTGTTACGTATACATATGCACCCAGGTGCCGTTGTCCGACCCGGTTTACAGAGCACCAGGAGCCGTGTGACGGGGTCAGCGCGAGCACCCAGGTGCCATTGTGAAGGTTATACATATGCCAACAGGTGCCGGTATGTGACGGTGTGACGCGAGCACAGGGTGCCATTGTGACGTTTACAGCCCGGCACCGGAAGCGGTGTGACGTGTTACGCGAGACCACGTGGCAAGTGACGGGTGTATAAACACAGGTGGTAGTGACAGGTCGACGTTGATTTCGTGTTGTTATTGCAAAACATTATATTACCAGCAATTAAGTAGGAAATCTCCTCTACTCCACTGTGTGTTTGGGTTCAAAATGCAGTTGTAAATGCAAACCTGTAGGAAAACTCAGCTTTAGCGGCCGGTAGCGTGCCGCCTAGCGCTGCGTTCATAACCCACCGGAGACACCGAGGTTGATTACGATCGCATACCATTCTTAGATACGCTAGCGGCAGGTGGACATGGCCTTAGGAAGATAATTGATCACCGTGTCCACCGTTGACAGTTCCGGAGCACCAGTCATGTATAATGTTTTATATTTGCTGCACACTTCTGTGACACGTGTGTCTACGTAAGAATCCGGCTCCAAGTGATTATGGCGGGCGTGACTGGTTATCACCCTCGCTTGTATCCCTCCGCCCGCCTGTGTTCCGTTGCAAAGAAACATTTAGTGATACACAGCAATCTATGAGTGAGTGTATTCTGTAAATTATCGTTAGACATACTGAAAAACAATTTACGCCGTCGTCCCTTGGTGTACGGACGTGTCTGTGCTACGGCGGAACGTGGCAGAGGTAGATGGCTTTCCTCCCGCTGACGGTGCTAACCTGCCTTCCTTCCCGTACTGTAAAATGTTTTTAGATATTTACTTTGGGTGTCATGTATGATTTTGTTAATTCGTATGTGACTTCTGTCATGGTTTTATATTACTTGTGGATGTATTCAATGTCTGTATGACCAAGTAGTTCTCGAATGTACAGACTTCATACCCAAACTACTAATGGCTTGATCTGGGAAATGAAGGTTTATGGTGTGCCCCACGTTGCCGTCTTGGGCCGTTTTTAAACACACGGTTTCTAGATCCAGTTAAATTATAAAGCGACGGTTGACTGGGTTTGAACCGCGTTGATCTCATTTTAGCACAGTGTAGGCAGCGGTGAAGGGTGAGTCACACCATGGCGTTTTGAACACGGTGTTTGGACCGTTTTTAAGCAGTCCGTCAAAAACGCGGATGCGTTGAGAAATTGTCAACATGTCCAAACCGGCTTGAGTTTTGCATTGAGAAAGCGTCCATCAAAAAGACGTGTTTCAAAAACGCTTACGTGTTCGAACGTCTAGCGGTACGTGTGACCGCGGCCTAAGATAGAGGCAGTTGCCAAACGCAGACAAAGCCACTACGTGTGGCGCGGCCAAAGGCTGCCGGTCACACATGGCATTTTTGAACCTGTTTTTTGCTCGTTTTAAGCAGTCTAGTTCAAAAACCGCCATGCTTGTTTTCGAAAAAACTACACACGGACTGCGTGTTTATAATAAACACTTGTCCGACTGCATCTGCTTAAAAACCGTGGTATGAAAACGCGAGTGCGTCCCGGTGGGTGGGCTTGTTTGCGTTTGCTGACGCACGACAATAACGTCACGTTGAAATTCAGTCAAAAAACAGTTTATTATACCCGTGACTGAATATGGACCACATGTGGATTAGACCCACTCGGGTGCGTTTTCATGTGGTGAGTGGCACTTCAGTTACAAATTCATTGCGAATGCCGTGGGGGGTGATGTCGCTTCCGAGCCCCATCCGCATCTGCTTTTCCAATTGCAATTACCGGGTGCCTGTAAGAATCGCGATTATTTTCCGTTTTGAAAACAACCTATGGCGATTGGAGACCGATCCTTCCGCATTCTGTACTGACTGCATTTGACACCCTGAGTAATTCCCCCATGAACGTTGTGAACGGAGGCCTCATGATTTATGACACTCATATGGCGAGTACCCATAAAATATGACGACGGGAGCATCCTTTGAGCGTACCCCCCTAGCGGGTGCTTCTTTATATCTGTCTCTTTAAACTCACAGGTTTTGTAGTCTACATCAACTATGACCAAAGAGGCTTTTTACCTGACCGCATAATCGCTCCCATTATCGTCAGCCTGCCCTCATCCATGGAAGATTATCATATCAAAGCCTGGAGAGTCGATAAGGGATGACAGCCAAGCTGAGGGTGCGACACGAGGATGGAGTGCGCAAGCCGTTACATGAGATGAGCCGGATTAGTATAGGTGTCAGGCAGAAGAGAGGACTGTTGAGGGTACAGGCTTCTATATGTATTCTTGAACCTGTACAGGCGAACCCTTTCGCAAAGGAGCACATGTGTGGTTATAGGCACATACATAATGATTGAAGGTGCTACGAGTGGGGGGTTATTAAGATCACATTTGGGGATACATTTCAAAAGTGTCGGTGTCTAGAAGGTTGCTTGGCTTTGTTAACGACCGTGCTCTCGGGAAAGAAAGTATACACATTTATATTGCTGTAGCTGGCAGAGACATTCTGTGCGCCGCGGCAGGGGGGGGACCCCCCAGTTTGCTGCCACCTGCGGAACCAAAATTGTTTAAAAGAGCCACGAAATGTGTCCCCAACGTCCCGGGCAGACAGTTTCTTTTGGTCTCTGTTCGCCGTTTTACAGCGCCAAAAAGGGCTGCGACACTATTAATTGGTCTTGGTTTCCACTCCGCCAAAGCACCGCCCTTTTCGGCAGATAGAGTCGGAGCAGACGGAAAAAAGTCACTTTTTTCTGTCCGACAGTTAATAAGAGTAGTGAGGGTGAAAGCACCACAAAAACTGGCGGAAACACCTAGTAAATGATCCCCCTTTAGTCACTCAGTCTCTTAAAGTCCTCTGCTGGTCTCGTAACTACTAGAGGGGCCCCTGGAAATCTTGGGATGCTGCGGCAACAATCATCACTGAGGGTAATCCAGGCCTCCACAAAAATGCCAGAAGGGAGATTTTGCGTTTCCTTTTCCTGGGTGGAGGAAAGTAATATAATCCGACTATATGTTTGGCCAATAAGGAAACGTTGTTTTCTGTATAGGAGCTGTAATATGGGCAAATATCAATGATTATTTCGGGTGTGGTCACAACGTTACCGCTAGCGCAATGATGTTTATGCTTTAAAACACTGCAAGGAAAACGGGTTCTGGTTACCGATCGCTGGCTTGTTTCATAGAAACACTTATGCGTCAGGCTAGAGGCCCGATCCCACACGTGGTATATACTTAATGCTACTAGTTTGTCTGTGGTGCGTACCCAGAAATTAGTTGTGTTGCAAAGGCAAGTAAGCGAAAGTTGAATAGCGAAAACAGAGAAGCACATTGTTTTATTTGGTCGATGGCCGACGACTGACTTTGTAGTCCGCGCGTTCCCATGCGTCACAACTGAAGCCGGCATGAGGTGATGGATTCTGCTGCTTGTCCCGTGCACTCGTTGCAGGTTACACCAGTATATTTTTTCCTGTAATGTTGTCTTAGATCTGCGGAGGATGCGTGATGCCCAGACCAATAATGTCAAAAAATGGCCATCACTCGTTCTCAGACGGCTGATCTGACTAAATGTGCAGGTGAGTACTCTGACAATGGGGGATGCCGATCTGTTAACTTTTACAAGTGTCACAAGAGACGCTATCCTGTCATTGGTTTTGCGACGGTAAGCCTCAGTGCACTACTAAGTACTGTTTCTCTGTGTGATTGACCATGTCAAGTGGCCGATTTCTGATCACATTCTCCCACAAGCTTTACCATCCTTTGATTAGGATACCCACACCGAGGGATTCGTATAACCGCATGTCCCTTGGGAGCAGCCGTCCTCTAATGTGTCATGTGTGTCGGATCTATCAGTAGTGGACGTGATAGCGCAGATCTTGGCAGGGGGTTGGAAAGCTGACCATTTGTGTAACTTTATGTGGTCCTACTTCCTATAGGATAACTGGACATCATATTCGAACCCCAGTTACATTTGATACAGATTTGCTCAATGGAACCAATCTTCTCATGTTGACTACAGAAACGGAGGTCTGGCAGGCTGCAAAACCACAAACTTCCTTACACCGCCAGAAGAATGGCTCCAGGGGTCATAGGGGCCACAAACATGAACAGTATTCATAGAAGCTCCATTCTTTTTAGGGAAACATTTCTGTAAACGTTTCATCATTATGACACCTGCGGGATCAAAGGTGCCGTCACTGTCATATGTGTCACATATCTGGAGCTACAGCACACAAACAACACAAAGAGCCTTCAAAGATGTCACTAATAAGAAAGGGATGTCAATTAGCAATCGCCATGCAGCAATATCGGAGCACCGTGCTCACAAGAATCTCGTTGTGCCCTGCAGCTTGTGATGGAGGTTGTACAACACACATGACGCATAGGGACATATGTACTTATGGTGATAATTGAGCTGCACAACATGGTAAACCTGCCCCATTGTGCTAAGTGCACACTAAGAACGCGGAGATTTAGGTGATCACATATACAGAAGAATGGCTCCAGGGGTCATAGGGGCCACAAACATGAACAGTATTCATAGAAGCTCCATTCTTTTTAGGGAAACATTTCTGTAAACGTTTCATCATTATGACACCTGCGGGATCAAAGGTGCCGTCACTGTCATATGTGTCACATATCTGGAGCTACAGCACACAAACAACACAAAGAGCCTTCAAAGATGTCACTAATAAGAAAGGGATGTCAATTAGCAATCGCCATGCAGCAATATCGGAGCACCGTGCTCACAAGAATCTCGTTGTGCCCTGCAGCTTGTGATGGAGGTTGTACAACACACATGACGCATAGGGACATATGTACTTATGGTGATAATTGAGCTGCACAACATGGTAAACCTGCCCCATTGTGCTAAGTGCACACTAAGAACGCGGAGATTTAGGTGATCACATATAGTCTGTGCGACATTTTGATCATTTTTATGTCATGTAAAAAGGTGTAAAAGTCGCATTTCAAACATTTGGGCGCCATTTCCCTTCTTGGAGGTCACCGCCGGCCGTAACCGCTTTTATATTTTGATAGATCGGGCATTTTGGGACGCGGCGATACCTAATGTGTCTGTGATTTTTACTGTTTATTATGTTTTATATTAGTTCTAGGGAAAGGGGTGTGATTTAAATTTTTAATATTTTATTAATTTTTTTTATTTTTTTAAACTTTTTTTTTCTTTTTATTTTCACTATTTCATAGACCATCTAGGGTACATTAACCCTAGATGGTAGGACCCGGAGCAGCCTCTGACCTGAGTGATGGCCGCTTCCCCTCATCACCTCAGACACCGCGTCACGTGACCCCTTCCCGCCCGTCGCCTCCCGCCCGTCGTGCAGCGGAGTCTTAGCGTGGGCGGGGCCAAGTCCCAAGGCAGCGCGCGGCCATTGGTCGGATGTTTGGCTCAGCCAATCGGAGGAGCGCGCGGGTCGATCTCGTCTACCGTGCCGAAGGCGGGAATCTCGTGGCAGGAGACTGACTAGGATTCTCCTCAGAGGAGCGCCACCACACGGCTGCGGCAGGTACGGCCACATATCTGAGGTAAAATCCTCTCACAGGCTAATGAGCCCTATGTTGGGGCACTGGTTGTCATCCTGGAAACTGAATGGGTAGAGTGTTGTACTTAAAATGGCGGCACATGCCCTGCCTTGTGCTGTATAATACCTCACAGCCAATAGTCTTACCTGCCAGCTATTACAGCAGAGGGAGAACAGCTGCAGTGCCCATAGCCCCCGCAGCCCCAACTCATATAGACGCCCCCTGATATTGTGCCCCCTGCAGCCCCAACTCATATAGAAGCCCCCTGATATTGTGCCCCCCGCAGCCCCAACTCATATAGAAGCCCCCTGATATTGTACCTCACACACACATTTAGGAGATATTTTCTGTTACGTTGAACAATCGTCTTTGTATTTTGATGGATCTTCTATTTTGGGATGCCACGATATCTAACATGTTTATAATTGTGTTTTTTATTTATTTTTATTTTCCCTTATAGTGATTAGAATTTTTTTAAATTTAGTTTTCTTTTAGTTTTTTTACAATGTTTGTAGTCCCCATGGGTTACTTGAACTCGCATTTTATCATGGCACTCAAACACCTTGCGCATGTGATGATTAGTATAGGCTGCTTCACAGATTCAGGGGCACTATGAATTTTCTTTCTAGCCCCCACGGTGGTGGAGGTATCAGTCCCAGTATCTGACCCCTGTCAGGGAGGGGCGTGTGTTATGATAATCGTATCTGATACTGTCCAATCAGCTGCAGGCAATGTCAAAGAAGCTACTGTGGGATACACATTGTGGTCCCTGGGCTAATTGTCTCATTTATTACAGGTTTTAGACCATTTTAAGACAGTTTTCCAACTCGTCTGAAAAGGGGCGTGGTCTTTGGGGCATGTGACCAAATTGTAGTATGTGCACCAAAAAAAATTCATAAAATGGCGTAAACTAGACCAACTAATAGCTGGTCTAAAGTCCGAATCAACAGTGTTACACTGAACCAGCATCGTTTATCTGGTGCAGAATACAACTCTGGAGTATTCATCAGCTGGTTTAATAAACCTCCCTTAGGCTGCATGCGCACATACGTTCGCCGCGATGGAGAGGAGGAGGGGTGACCCTTTCCCCCTCCATAGAGATGCATGTGGCCGTAACACAGGGAAATATAGGACATATCCTATTTTTTTCTCTGTGTATGGTGCTGCGCACGTGTTCTGCACCGTATCGCTCCGTGCTCCCATTGCAGTCTATGGAGACATATGTATGTGCCCCCAACGGTTGTGTGAATGCAGCCTTATTGGGCCACATTTGTCAGTACCGGTGCAGTCTATACTAGTTACAGTTGCCTGTGTCGTGTGCAGGGGGCAGCAGATTATTGAACACTGGTGCAGGGTCTTCATGAATTTGGCGCCCCCTGCACTGCTCGGGAAGTGGCATCGTCTTATTTCTGGTGCAGCTTTACCATACAGCGTGCAACACAATTCTGACCCCCCCCCTGATATTGTGCCCCCGCAGCCCCACCTCATATAACCCCCCTCTGATATTGTGCCCCCCGCTGCTCCCCTTTATATAAGTGTCTCTTATTCTGCTCCCCTTTTATTCCCCCCCCAACAGCTCCTCCTTAAATAAACACCCCTCTTAATGCCCCCCACAGCTCCCCCACATATTAACATTGCCAATTATTTTGCCCCCTCCTCCCGCAACTCTCCCTCTTGTAAATGCCCCCTCTTATTGTGCCCCCCACTGCTCCCCCCTTATATAAATGCACCCTTTGATTGTACTCCCCCTCATTAAAACAGCCCCTCTTAATGTGCCCCTGGAAGCTCCCCAGCATATAAACATCCTCTTTTCTTGTGCCCCCACAGATACTTTTCATATTAGGACGCCTCATATATTGTCTTCCCCAGTAGCTTCCCCTTATATTTTGTCTTCCTTAGCAGCTCCCCCTGTTATTGTGCCCCCTAGTTGTTCCGATTCTTATTTTACCCGTAACAGCCCCCTCTCTTTAATTGTGCCCCTCTCAGCAGCCCCCCCTCTTATTGTGCTTCCACAGTAAAATAATAGTCATATATACTCACCTTCCCCCCAGCAGATCCTCTCTCCTATTGTATGTAGCTCTGGAGCCGGCAGGAAGATGACATCATCACATGTCGCCTGCCGGCTCTGCTACACACAGCATAGACACAGGTGATGATTAGTATAGGCTGCTTCACAGATTCAGGGGCACTATGAATTTTCTTTCTAGCCCCCCCGGTGGTGGAGGTATCAGTCCCAGTATCTGACCCCAGTCAGGGGGGCGTGTGTTATGATAATCGTATCTGATACTGTCCAATCAGCTGCAGGCAATGTCAAAGAAGATACCGTGGAGTACACATTGTGGTCCCTAGGCCGTGGTCTTTGGGGGCGTGGTCTTTGGGGCAGGTGACCAAGTTGTAGTATGTGCACCAAAAAACAATCAGCCATGCACCACAAAATGGCATAAACTAGACCAACTAATAGCTGGTCTAAAGTCCGACTCAACAGTGTTACACTGAACCAGATAAATCATCCAGCATGACTTATCTGGGGCAGAATACAACTCTGGAGTATTCATCAACTGGTTTAATAAACCTCCCTTAGGCTGCATGCGCACAAACGTTTGCTCGCCGGGCTGTAGCCGGGCGGGCATACGTTTGACCGCGATGGAGAGGAGGAGGGGTGACCCTTTCCCCCTCCATAGAGATGCATGTGGCCGTAACACAGGGAAATATAGGACATATCCTATTTTTTTTCTCTGTGTGCGGTGCTGCGCACGTGTTCTGCACCGTATCGCTCTGTGCGCCCATTGCAGTCTATGGAGACATATGTATGTGCCCCCAACGGTTGTGTGAATGCAGCCTTATTGGGCCACATTTGTCAGTACCAGTGCAGTCTATACTATTTACAGTTGCCTGTGTCGTGTGCAGGGGGCGGCAGATTATTGAACGCTGGTGCAGGGTCTTCATGAATCTGGCGCCCCCTGCACTGCTCGGGAAGTGGCATCATCTTATTTCTGGTGCAGCTTTACCATACAGCGTGCAACACAATTCTGTTGAGTAGTAAATGTGGTGCACGGTCAGACTCTGCGGCAGACGCCCCTATATGTGCAGAATTTTGTGGGTTGGGCACAGGTCAGCCGCAAAACAAAACTGGTGCAGACACTTTACAAATACACGTACAAGCAGTTTCCACCATCTTTTCAGTGCAAAGTCAGACCGAAAACTGACGCAGACGTTTAGATAAATGTGGCCCATTGTGTTTTCATTCCTCTAATATTGCTGTTACATTGTGTTTACATTAATGCAATGTAAATGGGAAGTAAACGCCTTCTGATAGATTTATTAGGCTTTTAGACCATTATTTGACATATTTACGACTTATCCAACACAGGGGGCATGGCTGGATGGAAAATAACCACTAAAAATAAAAGGGTGCGTCACATTGTGGCGCACAGTTTAGACCAACTAAAAGCAGTGGCATCACAATGATGAATTTGGGGCAGCAATAGACCGCACTATGTCCGAGCCCATGACACATTAATGAATTCTCCTTGATGTGATGTAAAGGCCCCTCTAAAGTGCCATCCATGTGTGTTTCCGTTACATGTCCTGATGTTACCAATGGATGTGGTGAGTTTTCTTTGTGTAAATAACCTACAATCTTCTAGCTTACCCCATAAGAGAAAGTTATTACTATGACTAAGGCCTAAGACGTCGGTAAATGTGGGAGGTAATACGAGGAAGCCACGCACGAGGCATGTCACATGATATTCCATGTTCGTCCTCATCATTGAACATGTCTGTAATCGTACCTGTTGATTGTGTTTACTGCTGTGCCCGGGTAATTTAGCACAGGAACCATTAGCTATACATCACTTACCTCTCCTGATAAGACGTCTCAGAAACAAATAAACAGAAGAAAAGCCTTGTGGTTTCAGGAGCTTATTTATAAGGTTTAGGAGGACCTTTAATGTCGGCCTAGAATGAAATCAGATCGTGAATGCAGCATAACTAGACGCCGGCACTGGTGGAGTACATACTACAAGGCTGGCACGCAATGTGCACATCCATCATCCCAAAGACCGACGCTTCTAATACAAAACAAATGGCAGCTTACCCGCGGAGATGTCTCTGGTGGTTTATTGCGTAGTAGGGTTTAGTACCTTCAGTTTCTGAACATGAAGGCAATACTAATAGTTCAGCACCTGCGGAGTGATGGCACCTGCCAAAATAATGGGAGATTTATTTTATTCCACCTTATTTTATAAACCTTTTTAAAAGTATCCCTTTAAACTCACCCCTGGGAATGATCCCAAACACATCCCTTTTTAGAGCGGTTCTCCTAAACATTTTCCTGGTGCAGTCTGTCTTTTGGGATGGTCAAAGCACAACCAGGACTACTACTTGTATGTAGTAACATTAAATCCTCCTTTGGAGAATTTTAAGAAAAAAAATCCCATTAGTGCCTGTACACACTTTCTGCACATCTTCCACTTTGAAGTCTATTCATAATCCACATTCAATGAGACAGATCCCCACAACAAATTAGGGGCCTCTCCCACATATGGAGCCTGAAAATCTTGCAACCTTCCATTGAAGTCCATACATGTGTCTGGGGTTGTGCTACAAGTATTTCCCATGACAGTGTTTATCTGTACTGTGAAATAAAGAGCACTGCAGTAATAAGTGGCATGGCACCTATGTGCCCAGATACTGCATGGAAGAGCATTAGCCCTGGTGAATGAGGGGCTCGTCCTTGTGTAGATCAGCTGCATACAAGCACTTCCAGGCAGCCTGCAGCAGACACGTACGTCAGATATCATGCCAGCGTCTGATCATACCCTCACTCTACATACTGAAACCATTTAGTAAGTAACGGATAACAGATGTGGCGAATGCTGCTCTGCTGGCATCAGTAAGGGTATGTACACATGTACTGTTTTTATTGTGGACTTTTTTTAGTGACGTAAATAACTGCAACTAAACCACATAAAGAAACCATAAGAGGAACCCTGCGTCTCCTGACCTCTCAGTGAATTATGGTTTTCCTTAACTAGGGAGACGACCCCAGGACAGTTTCCTTTTCTACTCAGACAGGATTTTTTTTACTGTAAGAGCAGCAACTCTATGGACCTCACTACCGCAGGTGATACATGGTACAGGGTCAGGAGGGGCCGGGATGTCTGCAGTGTAATGATATCGACACGTTATGGATCGTGTTGGTACAGGGTCAGGAGGGGCCGGGATGTCTGCAGTGTAATAATATCACATTTATGGATGATACATGGTACAGGGTCAGGAGGGCCGGGATCTGCAGTGTAATAATATCACATGTTATGGATGATACATGGTACAGGGTCGGAGGGGACGGAATGTCTTCAGTGTAATAATATCACATGTTAGGATGATACATGGTACAGGGTAGGAGGAGCCGGGATGTCTTCAGTGTAAGATATCACATGTTATGGATGATACAGGTACAGGGTCAGAGGGGGGGATGTCTGCAGTGTAATAATATCACATTATGGATGATACATGGTACAGGGTCAGAGGGGCGGGATGTCTGCAGTGTAATAATATCAATGTTATGGATGATACATTGTACAGGGTCAGGAGGGGACGGGATGTCTGCAGTGTAATAATATCACATTATGGATGATACATGGTACAGGGTCAGGAGGGGTTGGGATGTCTGCAGTGTAATAATATCACATGTTATGGATGATACATTGTACAGGGTCAGGAGGGGACGGGATGTCTGCAGTGTAATAATATCACATTATGGATGATACATGGTACAGGGTCAGGAGGGGCCGGGATGTCTGCAGTGTAATGATATCGCACGTTATGGATGATTCGTGGTACAGGGTCAGGAGGGGCCGGGATATCTGCAGTGTAATAATATCACGTTATGGATGATACGTGGTACAGGGTCAGGAGGGGCTGGGATATCTGCAGTGTAATATCACAGGTTATGGACGATACATGGTACAGGGTTAGGAGGGGCCGGGATATCTGCAGTGTAATAATATCACATGTTATGGATGAACATGGTACAGGGTCAGGAGGGGCCGGGTATCTGCAGTGTAATATATCACTGTTATGGATGATAATGGTACAGGGTCAGAGGGGACGGGGATGTCTTAGTGTAATAATATCACATGTATGGATGATACATGGTACGGGTCAGGAGGAGCCGGGATGTCTGCAGTGTAATACACATGTATGGATGATACATGGTACAGGGTCAGGAGGGACGCGGATGTCTGCAGTGTATAATATCACATTATGGATGATAATGGTCAGGGTCAGGAGGGCGGGAGATTTGCAGTGTAATAATCACATGTATGGATGGTACAGGGTCAGGAGGGCCGGGTGTCTGCAGTTAATAATATCACAGTTATGGATGATACATGGTACAGGGTCAGGAGGGACCGGATGTCTGCAGTGTAATAAATATCACATGTTAGGATGATACATGTGCAGGGTCAGAGGGGGCCAGGATGTCTGCAGTGTAATAATATCACACTTATGGATGATACATGGTACAGGTCAGGAGGTGGCCGGGGTGTGTAGCTTAGTGTAATACTATCACGTTATGGAGATCATGGTACAGGGTCAGGAGGGGCGGGATCTGCAGTGTAATAAATCACATGTTATGGTGATACATGGTACAGGGTCAGGAGGGGCAGGATGTCTGCAGTGTATAATATCACATTATGATGATACATGGTGCAGAGGTCAGGAGGGAAGGGATGTCTGCAGTGTAATATATCACATGTTATGATGATACACGGTGCGGGTCAGGAGGGGTCGAGATGTCTGCAGTGTAATAATTTACCATGTTATGGATGATACATGGTAAAGGGTCAGGAGGGGCGGATGTCTGCAGTGAATAATATCACATGTTATGGATGATACATGGTACAGGGTCAGGAGGGGCCGAGATTCTGCAGTGAATAATATCACATGTTATGGATGATACATGGTACAGGTCAGGAGGGGCCGGGTGTCTGCAGTGGTAATAATATCACATGTTATGGATGATATATGGTACAGGGTCAGGAGGGGACGGGATGTCTTCAGTGTAATAATATCACATGTTATGGATGATACATGGTACAGGGTCAGGAGGAGCCAGGATGTCTTCAGTGTAATGATATCACATGTTATGGATGATACATGGTACAGGGTCAGGAGGGAAGGGATGTCTGCAGTGTAATAATATCGCAGTTATGGATGATCATGTACAGGGTAGGATGGACGGGATGTCTGCAGTGTAATAATATCAATATGGATGATATGGTACAGGGTAAGGGGGGCCGGGATATCTGCAGTGTAATGATATCACATGTTATGGATGGTACAGGGTCATCCATATGATGTCTGTAGTCTAATAATATCACATGTTATGGATGATACATGGTACAGGGTCAGGAGGGACCTGGATGTCTGCAGTGTAATAATATCACATGTTATGGATGATACATGGTGCAGGGTCAGAGGGGCCAGGATGTCTGCAGTGTAATAATACACATTATGGATGATACATGGTGCAGGGTCAGGAGGGGCGGGATGTCTGCAGTGTAATAATATCACGTTATGGATGATACATGGATCAGGGTCAGGAGGGGCCGGGATGTCTGCAGTGTAATAATATCACATGTTAGGAGATACATGGTACAGGGTCAGGAGGGGCCGGGATGTCTGCAGTGTAATAATATCACGTTATGGATGATACATGGTGCAGGGTCAGGAGGGGCCGGGATGTCTGCAGTGTAATAATATCAACATGTTATGGATGATACACGGTGCAGGGTCAGGAGGGGTCCAGATGTCTGCAGTGTAATAATATCACATGTTATGGATGATACATGGTACATGGTCAGGAGGGGCAGGATGTCTGCAGTGTAATAATATCACATTATGGATGATACATGGTGCAGGATCAGGAGGGGACGGGATGTCTGCAGTGTAATAATATCACATGTTATGGATGATACACGGTGCAGGGTCAGGAAGGGTCGAGATGTCTGCAGTGTAATAATATCACATGTTATGGATGATACATGGTACAGGGTCAGGAGGGGCAGGATGTCTGCAGTGTAATAATATCACATGTTATGGATGATACATGGTACAGGGTCAGGAGGGGCCGAGATATCTGCAGTGTAATGATATCACATGTTATGGATGGTACAGGGTCATCCATATGATGTCTGTAGTCTAATAATATCACATGTTATGGATGATACATGGTACAGGGTCAGGAGGGACCTGGATGTCTGCAGTGTAATAATATCACATGTTATGGATGATACATGGTGCAGGGTCAGGAGGGGCCAGGATGTCTGCAGTGTAATAATATCACATTATGGATGATACATGGTACAGCGTCAGGAGGGGCCGGGATGTCTGCAGTGTAATAATATCACGTTATGGATGATACATGGTACAGGGTCAGGAGGGGCCGGGATGTCTGCAGTGTAATAATATCACATGTTATGGATGATACATGGTACAGGGTCAGGAGGGCCGGGATGTCTGCAGTGTAATAATATCACATTATGGATGATACATGGTGCAGGGTCAGGAGGGGTCCAGATGTCTGCAGTGTAATAATATCACCTGTTATGGATGATACAGGTAATGTCAGGAGGGGAAGGGATGTCTGCAGTGTAATAATATCACATTATGGATGATTCATGGTGCAGGGTCAGGAGGGGACGGGATGTCTGCAGTGTAATAATATCACATTATGGATGATACATGGTGCAGGGTCAGGAGGGGCCGGAGCGTGCTGCAGTGTAATAATATCACATGTTATAGATGATACATGGTACAGGTTCAGGAGGGGTCGAGATGTCTGCAGTGTAATAATATCACATGTTATGGATGATACATGCTACAGGGTCAGGAGGGGCAGGATGTCTGCAGTGTAATAATATCACATGTTATGGATGATACATGCTACAGGGTCAGGAGGGGCAGGATGTCTGCAGTGTAATAATGTCACATGTTATGGAGGATACATGGTACAGGGTCAGGAGGGGCCAAGATGTCTGCAGTTAATAATTAATGTTATGGATGATACATGGTACAGGGTCAGGAGAGGGCCGAGTGTTCTGCAGTGTAATAATATCACATGTTATGGATGATACATGGTACAGGGTCAGGACGGGACGGGATGTCTGCAGTGTAATAATATCACATGAATGGATAACATGGTACAGGGTCAGGAGGGGCCAGGATGTCTGCAGTGTAATAATATCACATGATGGATGATACATGGTACAGGGTCAGGAAGGGAGGTGATGTCTGCAGTGTAATATATCACATGTTATGGATGATGATGGTACAGGGTCAGGAGGGGAAGGGATGTCTGCAGTGTATATATCACTAGTTATGGATGATACATGGTCAGGGTCAGGAGGGGAGGATGTCTTCAGTGTAATAATACATGTTATGGATGATACATGTACAGGGTCAGGAGGGGCGGGAATGTCTGCAGTGTAATAATATCTCATGTTATGTGATGTTACATGGTACAGGGTCAGGAGGGGAAGGGATGTCGCAGTGTAATAATATTCATGTTATGGATGAACATGGTACAGGTCAGGAGGGGCCGGGATGTCTGCAGTGTAATAATATCACATGTTATGGATGATACATGGTACAGGGTCAGGAGGGGCTGGGATGTTGCAGTTTAATAATATCACATGTTATGGGTGATGTCATGGTACAGGGTCAGGAGGGGCTGGATGTCTGCAGTGTAATAATATCACATTTATGGGTGATGCATGGTACAGGGTCGGAGGGGTCGGGATGTCTGCAGTGTAATAATTCACATGTTATGGATGATACATGGTACAGGGTAGGAGGGCCGGGATGTCTGCAGTGTAAATATCAATGTTAAGGATGTGATACTGGTACAGGGTCAGGAGGGGTCGGGGTGTCTGCAGTGTAATAATATACATGTATGGATGATACATGGTACAGGGTCAGAGGGGGCCGGTGTCTGCAGTGTAATAATTCACATGTTATGGATGATACATGGTACAGGGTAGGAGGGGGCGGGATGTCTGCAGTGTAATATATCACATGTAGGATGATACATGTACAGGGTCAGGAGGGGTTGGGTATCTGCTGTAATAATATCACATGTTATGGATGATACATGGTACAGGGTCAGGAAGGGCAGGATGTCTGCCAGTGTAATAATCCCTTATGGATGATCATGGTGCAGGGTCGGAGGGGGCCGGGATGTCTGCAGTGTAATAATATCACATGTTAGGAGGATACATGGTAAGGTGTCAGGAGGGGCCGAGAGGTCTGCAGTGTGTAATCATATCACTGTTATGGATGATACACGGTGCAGGTCAGGAGGGGAAGGGATGTCTGCAGTGTAATAATATCACATGTTAGGATGATACATGGGGCAGGATCAGGAGGGGACGGGATGTCTTCAGTGTAATAATATACATGTGTTATAGGATTACATGGGCAGGATCAGGAGGGAGGGATGTCTGCAGTGTATAATATCACATTATTGATGATGATACATGGTGCAGGGTCAGGAGGGGCAGGATGTCTGCAGTGTAATAATATCACATGTTATGGATGATACATGGTACAGGGTCAGGAGGAGCCGGGATGTCTTCAGTGTAATGATATCACATGTTATGGATGATACATGGTACAGGGTCAGTAGGGGACGGGATGTCTGCAGTGTATACTATACACATTATGGATGTACATGGTACAGGCAGGAGGGGCCGGGTATATCTGCCAGTGGTAATGATATCACATTGTTATGGATGGTACAGGTCAGGAGGGCGAGGGATGTCTGTAGTCTATAATATACATGATGGATGATACATGGTACAGGGTCAGGAGGGACTGGATGTCTGCCGTGTAATAATATCACATGTTATGGATGATACATGGTGAGGGTCAGGAGGGGCCGGATGTCTGCAGTGTAATAATATCACATTATGGATGATACATGGTACAGGGTCAGGAGGGGCCGGGATGTCTGCAGTGTAATATAACACGTTATGGATGATACATGGTACAAGGGTCAGGAGGGGACCGGGATGTCTGCAGTGTTAATAAATATCACATGTTATGGATGATAAATGGTACAGGGTCAGGAGGAGGGCCGGATGTCTGCAGTGTAATAATATCACGTTATGGATGATACATGGTGCAGGGTCAGGAGGGGACGGATGTCTGCAGTGTAATAATATCACATGTTATGGATGATACACGGTGCAGGGTCAGGAGGGGTCGAGATGTCTGCAGTGTAATAATATCACATGTTATGGATGATACATGGTACAGGGTCAGGAGGGCGGATGTGCGGTGTATGTAATAATATCACATTATGGATGATGAATGGTGCAGAGTCAGGAGGGGACGGATGTCTGGCAGTGTAATAATATCACATGTTATGGATGATACACTGTGCAGGGTCAGGAGGGGTCGAGATGTCTGCAGTGTAATAATTCACATGTTATGGATGTACATGGTACAGGGTCAGGAGGGGCAGGATGTCTGCCAGTGTATAATATCACATGTTATGGATGATACATGGTACAGGGTCAGGAGGGGCCGAGAGTACTGCAGTGTAATAGATATCACATGTTATGGATGATACATGGTACAGGTCAGGAGGGGCCGGATGTCTGCAGTGTAATAATATCACTGTTATGGATGATATATGGTACAGGGTCGGAGGGGACGGGATGCTTCAGTGTATAATATCACATGTATGGATGAACATGGTACAGGGTCAGGAGAGCCAGGATGTCTTCAGTGTAATGATATCACATGTTATGGATGATACATGGTACAGGGTCAGGATGGGGACGGGGATGTCTGCAGTGAATAATATCACATTATGGATGATAATGGTGCAGGGTCAGGAGGGGCCGGGATGTCTGCAGTGTATAATATCACGTTATGGATGACATTGGTACAGGGTCAGGAGGGGCCGGGATGTCTGCCGTGTTATAATATCACATGTTATGGATGATACATGGTACAGGGTCAGGAGGGCCGGAGGATGTCTGCAGTGTATAAATATCACGTTATGGATGATACTGGTGCAGGGTCAGGAGGGCCGGGATGTTGCTGCAGTGTAATAATATCACATGTTATGGATATTACCGGTGCAGGGTCAGAGGGGTCTCAGATGTCTGCAGAGTATAATATAACAGTTAGGATGATACATGTTACAGGGTCAGGAGGGCAGGATGCTGCATGTGATAATTATCCATTATGATGATACATGGTGCAGGATCAGGAGGGGACGGGATGTCTGCCAGTGTAATAATATCACAGTTATGGATGACACGGTGCCAGGGTCCAGGAAGGGTCGAGATTTGTCTTCAGTGTAATAATATCACATGTTATGGTTATGATCACATGGTACAGGGTCAGAGGGGTCAGGATGTGTCTGCAGTGTATAATATCACATGTTATGGATGAACAGGTACAGGGTCAGGAGGGGCCGGAGAGATCTGCAGTGTATGATTATCACTAGTATGGATGGTACAGGGTAGCCATAGTGATGATTCTGAGTCTAATAATATCACATGTTATGGATGATACATGGTACAGGGTCAGGAGGGCCTGAATGTCTGCAGTTGTAATATATCACCATGTTATGGATGATACATGGTGCAGGGTGGAGGGCTGGATGTCTGCAGTGAATAATAATCACAGTTCTGGTGATACATGGTACAGGGTCAGAGGGGCTCGGAGATGTCTGCAGTTTAATATATTCACGTTGATGGGATGATCATGTACAGGGTCAGGAGTGGCCGGGATGTCTGCAGTGTAATAATTCACAGTTATGGATGTATCCATGGTACAGGGTCAAGGACGGGTCCGGATGTCTGCAGTGTAATAATATCACGTTATGGATGATAGGCGTGCAGGGTTCAGGATTGGGGCCAGATGTCTGCAGTGTAATAATATCACATGTTATGATGATACAGCGTCATGGTCAGGAGGGAAGGGAGTCGCAGTTGTAATAATCTCACATTATGGTGATTCATTGGTGCAGGTGTTGGTCAGGAGGGGACGGGATGTCGCAGTAATAATATCACTTATGGTTGATACATGGTGAGGGTCAGGAGGGACGGGATGTCTGCAGTGTAATAATAGTCACATGCTTATGGATGATACAGGTGCAGGGTCAGATGGGGGGCCGGATGTCTGCAGTGTAATGATGTCACATGTTATGGATGATACATGGTACGTGTCAGGGAGAGGGTCGAGATGTCTGCAGTGTAATAATCACATGTTAGGTATGATACATGCTACAGGTCGGAGGGGCGGGATCCTGTCTGCAGTGTATATAATATCAATGTTATGGTGATACATGCTAAGGGTCAGGAGAGGGCAGGATGTCCTGCAGTGTAATAATATCACATGTTATGGCAGGAACATGTGGTACAGGGTCAGGAGGGCAAGATGTCGCTGGTGTAATAATATCACATGTTATGGATGTCATGTACAGGGTCAGGACGGGCCGGAGTCTGCAGCTGGAATAAGTATACATGTTAATGGATGATACTTGTACAGGGTCAGGAGGGGCGGATCCGGAGGAGTTATGTCTGCAGTTGTAATAATATCACATGTTATGGATGATACATGTACAGGGTCAGGAGGGGAAGGGATGTCTGCAGTGTAATAATCACATGTTATGGGTGAGCATGGTACAGGGTCAGGAGGGGCCAGGGATGTCGCAGTTAAATAATATCACATGTATGATGATACATGGTACAGTGGTCAGAGGGGAGGGATGTCTGCAGTGTAATAATATCACATGTTATGGTGATACATGCTACAGGGTCTAGGAGGGCCAGGATGTCTGCAGTGAATAATATCACATGTTATGGATGATACATGTACAGGGTCAGGAGGGCAGGAGTGTCGCAGTGTGTAATAATGTCACATGTTATGGAGGATAGCATGGTACGAGGGTCAGGAGGGGCCGATGTCTGCAGTGTAATAATATCACATGTTTGGATGTACATGGTACAGGGTCAGGACGGGGGGGAACGTTGCCAGTGTACTATATCACATGTATGGATGATACATGGTACAAGGGTCAGGAGGGGCCAGGGATGCCTTGCAGTGTAAATAATATCACATGTGTAGGATGATACATTGTACAGGGTCAGGAGGGGAGGGATGTCTGCAGTGTATAATCTACATGTTAGGATGAATCATGGTACAGGGTCAGGAGGGGAAGGGATTCTGCAGTGTAATAATATCACATGTTATGTGATACATGGTACAGGGTCAGGAGGGGGGGATGTCTCAGCGTATAATACACCATGTTAGGATGATACATGGTACAGGGTCAGGAGGGCCGGGAATGTCTGCAGTGTAATAAATCTACATGTATGGATGATACATGGTACAGGTCAGAGGGGAAGGGATGTCTGCAGTGTAATAATATCATGGTTATGGATGATACAGGTACAGGTCAGGATGGGGGCGGATGTCTGCAGTGTAATATCACATGTTATGGATGATACATGGACAGGGTCAGGAGGGTGGGAGTCTGCAGTGTAATAATATCACATGTTTATGGTGTGATACATGGGTACATGGTCAGGAGGGGAGGATGTCTGCAGTGTAATTATCATGTTATATTATGGATGATACATGGTACAGGGTCAGGAAGGGCGTGGGAATTGTCTGCAGTGTAGTATAATATCACTGTATGGATGATACATGGTACAGGGTCCGGAGCAGGGGCCAGGATGTCTGCAGTGTGTAATAATATCACAGTTATGGATGATACATGGTACAGGGTCAGGAGGGGTGTATTGTCTGCAGTGATAATAATATACACAGTTATGGATGATACATGGTACGGGTCAGGAGGGCGGGGATGTCTGCAGTGTAATAATATCACATGTTTATGGATGATACATGGTACAGGGTCAGGAGGGGCAGGATGTCTGCAGTGTAATAATATCACATTTATGGATGATACATGGTACAGGTCAGGACCCGATGGGCGCATAGGGAATGGAGAACGGTTTGGCCTGTTAATTGTGGCGGGAGATGTCTGCAGTGTAATAATATACATGTTATGGATGGATACATGGTACAGGGTCAGGAGGGGAGAGGTGGGATGTCTGCAGTGTAATAATATCACATGTTATGGATGATACATGGTACAGGGTCAGAGGGGCGGGATGTCTGCAGTGTAATAATATCACATGTTATGGATGATACATGGTACAGGGTCAGGAGGGGGTGAATCTGCAGTTGTAATAATATCACATGTTATGGATGATACATGTACAGGGTCAGGAGGGGCCAGGATGTCTCGCAGTGTAATTCATTATGGATGATATGATGGGCAGGGTCAGGAGGGACGGAGTATGTCTTCAGTGTATAATATCATCATGTTCTGGATGATACATGGTACAGGGTCAGGAGGGCCGGGATGTCGGCAGTGTAATAATATCACATGTTATGGATGATACATGGTGCAGGATCGGAGGGGCGGATGTCTGCAGTGTAATAATATCAACATGTTATGGAGGAACATGGTACAGGGTCAGGAGGGGCCGGAGATGTCTGCAGTGTAATAATATCACATGTATGGATGAATACAGTGGTGCAGGTCAGGGGGGCCGGGATGTCTGCAGTGTATAATAATATCACATGTTAGGATGATACATCGTGGTGCAGGATCGGAGGGGCCGGGATGTCTGCAGTGTAATGGTAATAAATCACATGTTATGGATGATACATGGTGAAGATCAGGAGGGGCCGGATGTCTGCAGTGTATATATCACATGTTATGGATGATACATGGTACAGGTCAGGAGGGGCAGGATGTCTGCAGTGTAATAATATCACATTATGGAGTGATACATGGGCAGGATAGGAGGGGGCCGGGAGTCTGCAGTGTAATAATATCACATGTTATGGGGATACATGGACACAGGGTCAGGAGGGGCAGGATGTTGCAGTGTAATAATATCACATGTTATGGTGTACATGGTGCAGGGTCAGGGGGGAAGGATGTCTTCATGTAATAATATCACTGTTATGGATGTACATGGTACGGGTCAGGAGGGCCGGGATGTCTGCAGTGTAATATAATCACATGTTATGGATGATACATGGGAGGATCAGGAGGGGCCGGGACTGTCTGCAGTGTAATAATATCACAGGTTTGGAGGATACATGGTACAGGGTCAGGAGGGGCCGAGATGTCCGCAGTGTAATAATATCACGTTATGGATGATACACGTGCAGGGCAGGAGGGGCCGGGAGGGGTGTCTGCAGTGTAATAATATCACATGTTATGGATGATACATGGTGCAGGATCAGGAGGGGGCCGGGGATGTCTGCAGTGTAATAATTACACATGTTAGGATGATACATGGTGCAGGATCAAGGGGGCCGGAGATGTCTGCAGTGTAATAATATCACATGTTTAGGATGATACATGGTACAGGGTCAGGAGGGCAGGATGTCTGCAGTGTAATATATCACATTATGGAGGATACATGGTGCAGGATCAGGAGGGGCCGGGATGTCTGCAGTGTAATAATATCACATGTTATGGAGGATACATGGTACAGGGTCAGGAGGGGCAGGATGTCTGCAGTGTAATAATATCACATGTTATGGAGGATACATGGTACAGGGTCAGGAGGGGCAGGATGTCTGCAGTGTAATAATATAACATTAGATTTACTCCAGCTGCCATATTGGAGTCTGGAAATAATTTTTTCCCTACGATGGAACAATTTTACACCAGCCTGGGTTTTTCTTTGTTCTGGATCAACACTATAGGATTGTAGGTTGGTCTTTAAATTATCTTATCTACCATGAAACCTGCTCTGGACTCTCAAGCCAGTCTCTGGCTATAGATTCCCTAGATTGTCCATCAAATACTCATCAGAAGCCATCTCATTTCATTAGGGGCTTTTCCCAAGGTTGATGCCACATGTCCTGTTTTTGGACCGCATTTGGTTTCAGTCCTCTTACTATGCATAAACAGTAAAAAAAACTGATGCGTTTTTAACCAGACTGAATACACTTGCTTTAAAACGGTCCAAAAATGTGACGTGCGGCATCACCCTTTGGTATCTGTATGGTAATCATTGAGGGTTCTGCTGTACCATTTGCTATGAGCGGAAATGTTTTTGTTTTTATCACTTGCTCCTCCTCTGCAGGTGCCGGCTGCTCTTGGGGTCCCACTGATCAGACATCACACATCATATTCCATAAATGTACCCGATAGGAAACCCTGTGGTTAGTGTCAGAGAGCGACCTCTAAAACCCTCATTATTCTGCGTTGGGTTCCATGTGGTTCCTTCCCTGGGAACATGAATCTCCTCGCTCCATATCAACATGTCATTCAATTACATATTACTAAATATAGCAGAAATTAACACTCATTAATTCTCACACAGACAAAGCAGGGTATTAATTATTATGCAAGATGGGACAAGCCCCAGGAGCACTGTAGGCGCCGAACCAAAAAAGTATTTCCAGTGTCCACAGTTACCCATACACATGAGATGCAGATTGACCAAAACCAACATCTTTACCAGCACTGCCTAAGTATCTCATTCATACTGGGCTGTTCTGGAGTCCTCCCATGGGTGATGTTCCCGGGAAGCTAGTTGGAATTTAGTACACATATTGTGCCGTGTGTATGGGATGTCTGGAGGGATTTGTGTTGGATGACTGTATGTGTGGCCGAACACTCTTGGGTGGTTTTCTGTGGATTTCTGCCTACATTGATTTTGCCTACACTGTGTTGTCCATTTATATTACAATGTCATTGATTAGTAGATGCCACTTATAGTCAGGTCTGGAGACATGTAGCTGAAATGAGTGAGAGTGCACCCCGTAGGCTGCATGTGGGAATTGCAAGCAATTTGTACGCTGCATGGAGTCTCCCCAGATGAATCTGTACATCTTTGGTATTTCTATGGGCAGTTTGTGGACAGAATACGCACATATAATAAGAAACATATGTAGCATGGAGGATATCCTGCCTAACAATGCCACATCCAATGCGCCATATTCAGAACATACAGGAGGGCAGGAGGAGATGGAATTAAAAGAAGAGCTATTTGGGTTAGTTTTTTTCTATGCTGTGTTTCATTTGAGAGAAGCTTCTCACCTTAAGGGTGGTGGTACACGTGGCGTTTTGAACCCGTTTTGGGCCGTTTTTAAGCAGTACGTTAAAAAAATGCATGCGTTTTTGTCCGTTTTTTTTCCCCAATTGTCATAATTATCATAATTGGGGAAAACCAGAAAAAAACGCATGCGTTTTTTAATGGACTGCTTAAAAACGGCCCAGTTTATTTGTGGGTGGCATACGGACCCACTGATTCCTATGGGTCTGTTCACACATCCATTATTTTTCATGGATGAGCAGAAAGTGAAAAAGAAATTAAAGCATGCACTATTTTTTTCTCATGTGCAGCTCACGGACCTGTATAGATGTCAACAGATCCCTTAAATAATTGACAGCACACGGATAACATCCATACGTGGTCCGGTTTTTCTGTAATTTTTCTAGGCAGATGAAAGGGAGATGAAAAAAACATACAGATATTAAAAAAAAAACTGATGTGGATACAATACGGACTGAACACGGACATCGCGGACACGACCGTCTGAATAAGCCCTTGCTGCGTTTACACGTTGCGCATGAATTGTATTTTGAAGCACATTTTGATCTCATTAGTGAGGACGAGTGTGAGGTCCTCAGCTCAATCACATATGTGTTTCCATGGAAACGCCTGCGATATGTAACCAGCACCCGTGTGACCACACCCTGACGTATCTATGTGCTGTCTGTTTGTTTTTTATGGACAGCAATAATCGTTCAGTTGTCGCCTTTTTTCTCATCTCATTGCCTTTTACCCTATGGTCAGCGCATATACATTTTTACACATAGTTGTAGAAAACGGAGATGCTTTGCATCCTGCCATTAATGTCGGTGCCTGGAGGTGCGTATGTCCTGCGGCTGTTCTCCTTTAAGATGACTGTTTTGTTTTGCACATACTGTAAGTGTTTACTGGTCTGAAGGAGCGTAGTCCAGGGATCCAGGGGAACTGGACCTCGCATGTAAGGTGTGAAAGGTGTGTCTGCCCGCTGTGCCGTGTGGTTGGCCACATTCCTGCTTCCAGCTCCTGGCAACAAGACAAGGTCACATGAGTGATAATAGTTAAAAGAGCGGCTAAGGACAACATTCGCCTGAAGTCAGTGACACTGGTGAGCCCAGTGCATGGTCATTGTTTAACCTGCCACCAAGATCTCACATAGAGGACGACTTTAGCCTTAATGTGAGACTTTTAGAATGACTGTGCAGTTCTCTGATCTCCCTCCTCAATTGTACAGTCCTAGTACTCCACCACCATAGACATTCTGCCTGTACCCTTATGCCGCAGCCGAATACACCCTACACCAGTGGTGGCGAACCTATGGCACTGGTGCTAGAGATGGCACTCGGAGGCCTCTCTGTGGACACACGGGCTGTCTCCAAGGCACAGAGCTTGCCAGACATGGCATCTCCCTGCAGTCTCAGGCAGTCCAAGTAGTGCCCTGCTATTTTAAAGTGACCCATCCTGTGCTGATTGGTCCTGTCCAAAGAGTGGAAAGGTGTGGACAGGGTAGAATTGGAGCTCCAAAATTCTGGTAGCAATAAGTTTGTTACTGCCTAAATTGCTGTGTTGGCACTTTGGGAAAAGCTAGTGGTTTTTGGGTCTCAGTTTTGGCACTCGATCTCTAAAAGGTTTGCCATCACTGCCCTACACAGTGCAAAGTCTGAAAACCCATGTAACCCCCCACAGTGGCGTTTTTTTCACAAAAAATAATGAAGGTGAACAACTCATCATAGGATGCTGCAGAAGTGTTTGTAGAATCTTCACTAGATGATACAACAAGCTTTGGCCAAAGCTATAAATGAGGCGCCGAGTGCTACGAGTCCTAAGTCATTCCCTAGTGATTACCATCAGCTAATCTGCACAATCTGTCTTTATCTCCTGACCTCACATTTTTCTTCATATTTCTCGATAAATATTAATTCAGAGAAGTTGTTAACAAGATTTACTTGAGGGCAAATTCTGTGCATAACTAGGAAATCTGCAACATACTGGCATTTATTGAAGTGGTCAGATTTATTGATGTAACATTTCTGTTGTTTTCTGATTGTATACACTTATACAAGAGACAATAATGTGCAGGGGACAGACAGGTCAGGCTGCATTCAATCGCTGCGTTTTCATAGGGTTTTCGATGCGTTTTCATTGACGTTTTTTAACGACATATACTTTCATAGGACGCGTTTTGCTGATGCTCTCAGAATGCTTTTAGAAATGCAATGAAACAAAACATGTTGGATTGTAACTTGTGGCAATTACTACCGCCGTGCGCCCAACCTAAGATTTTTTCGCACTTCCATATTTGAAAGACAGTGGCCACATTTATTAAAGCGTAACTGTAAAGCTATAGTGATTTTACCAAATTATTATATGTGATTCCCCCTTTGATACCTACTTTGTGCTGCTCACCCTTTTCTTTCCAAAAGGGCATTGGCATTTTCTCTTCTGAAAGTGTTTGACAAAAATCTTTCTCACCAGAGGTGAAGTGGGCGGAGACTAATGTCTGTCAGAATCTTTCTCACCAGAGGTGAAGTGGGCGGAGACTAATGTCTGTCAGTCTATGCCTTCAGTCTGAGGCCAGTTAGCTTGCCCACAAGTCCCATGATGCCTTGTGTTCTCTCTCAAAGTAATGTAACAGGGACATGTACAGTACATACAGGATGTATATGGTGACAGCCTGGCAGACAAAAATCATTGTCACTAGAGGTGAAGTGGGCGGAGACTAATATCTCTCAGTCTATGCCCTCAGTCTGAGGCCAGTTAGCTTGCCCACAGATCCCATGAAGCCTTGTGTTCTCTCTCAAAGTACAATTTAACATTAGATACCTTTAGTTTCCCAAAAGTAAATCAATTGAACACTGCACAGTGCACAAACAGGACGTAAAAGGTGACAGCCTAGCAGCTTCCATCACATGGAGGAGCAGGGTCATGTACAGTACATACAGGATGTATATGGTGACAGCCTAGCAGCTTCCATCACATGGAGGAGCAGGGACATGTAAAGCATATACAGGGTGTATATGGTGACAGCCTGGCAGCTCCCATCACATGGAGGAGCAGGGGACATGCACATAGCACATTAAGGATGTATATGGTGACCAGCCTGGCAGCTTCCATCACATGGAGGAGCAGGGAACATGCACAGAGCACATACAGGATGTATATGGTGACCAGCCTGGCAGCTTCCATCACATGGAGGAGCAGGGGACATGTACAGTACATACAGGATGTATATGGTGACAGCCTGGCAGCTCCCATCACATGGAGGAGCAGGGGACATGTACAGTACAATCTTTCTCACCAGAGGTGAAGTGGGCGGAGACTAATGTCTGTCAGTCTATGCCTTCAGTCTGAGGCCAGTTAGCTTGCCCACAAGTCCCATGATGCCTTGTGTTCTCTCTCAAAGTAATGTAACAGGGACATGTACAGTACATACAGGATGTATATGGTGACAGCCTGGCAGACAGGATGTATATGGTGACAGCCTGGCAGCTCCCATCACATGGAGGAGCAGGGGACATGTACAGTACATACAGGATGTATTTGGTGGCAGCCTGGCAGCTCCCATCACATGGAGGAGCAGGGAACATGTACAGTTCATACAGGATGTATATGGTGACAGCCTGGAAGCGCCCATCACATGGAGGAGCAGGGGACATGTACAGTACATACAGGATGTATATAATGACAGCCCGGCAGCTTCCATCACATGGAGAAGCAGGAGACATGTACAGTACATACAGGATATATATGGCGACAGCCTGGAAGCTTCCATCACATGGAGGAGCAGGGGACATGTACAGTACATACAGGATGTATATGGTGGCAGCCTGGCAGCTTCCATCACATGGAAGAGCAGGGGACATGAACAGTACATACAGGATGTATATGGTGACAGCCCGGCAGCTTCCATCACATATCACATGGAGGAGCAGGGGACATGTACAGTACATACAGGATGTATACGGTGACAGCCTGGCAGTTTCCATCACATGGAGGAGCAGGGAACATGTAATAGGTGGTAGAAATCATAAGTAATCCAGTTACATGCAGTCTATAGCCTTTGCTGTGTGACCACTAAGGGTTAATAGCTTATCTGCACAGAGCTGATACTGCTAATAACAAGGTGGGGGAGGTAAGCAGCATAAGGTGCAGAGAGAGACATAGAAAAGTCTGTAGAATCACAGACTGGGATGGAGGGAATAGGGAGATCTTGTACCTCACTATTCTGTGCTGGAGACATCTGCAATCACTGTTCTGTACACTTCCAGCTCTCCCACATTCACTGTCACATGACCTCCTCCTCTGTGAGCAGGGAACAGCAGCTCCTCCACTCCCATGAAACCGACCAGAAGCATAGTGTAAGCAAGCTACGGTCTCATAGGGCTTATCAGCACATGGAGAGGAGGCAGCCGTTGCAGAACTGAGGTAATATGAGGGGAATAGCAAAGAAACTGCTGCATATAGGTAACAAAGATAATAGGCAAAGTTGTTTTACATCCCAAGAGCTACTTATTTGTGGGGGGAAAAACCTTTATAGTTACTCTTTAAGTGTTTGCACCAGTTTTCTGTC